>JADKLZ010000728.1:28372981-28388595 GCA_021533235.1 Biomphalaria straminea
GGACCACATATACATGACAAATACGTGTTGTGACAGGTTGTCATTATATAGTTTAAGAGATTTAAAAAGATTGGAAGCTAGATATAACACCTTGTAATTTTCAAACTACAAAGCAGAGATCTCTCGTTCTACAGTGAATCCACTATGCGCCCTAGCGTCGTAATGGAATGACATCATTTTCCAAGAGGTCTGACTGAAGCTATTCGCTGGTAAAAAAAAAAAAAGCCGACTACTTAACGAATGTAAACCGAGGTTTTAATCTACGTTGGAATAAGAATGGAAAGGATTTTTTAAACAAATGAAGTTACACATGTCAGTGCTATTCATCTCTTCTCTATTCTTCTTACTTTATTCTTCTCTAATCTACTCCACCCTATTCTCCTCTGTTAATATACAGCTAGTCTATACTATAAAGCCGAAAGTAAGGCACGAACTTTGCTGAATGCAAAAGAAATGAAGCTGCTTCGGCCAAGAGAATGAAAAAGAAAGCTTCCCTGCTGTCAGCCAGCCCTAAAACTGAGGAATATAAATGCACGAACTGTGGCAAACTATGCAGATCCAGAATTGGCTTGATCAGCCACTCCAGATTCTGCCCCGTCTCAAGACGTAACCAAAGCCAGTGACTCACCTCGGCGCATCCATTGTCTTCCGAGACAGAAGGAGCCATATATATATATATATATATATATATACATATATATATAGGCCTATGCATGTCCCGCATAGAAATCAAAACCTTATGACCAATCTTGATAAAACTTGGCATAAATGTTCATTGGATACTTACGGGAACAGTAGCGTATGTAAAGTAGACCTAAAACAATCTTGAGACCCTGAAAAAAAAAGTTGCCGAACTCTATGAAAGTATAACTATTTCATGGATACAGGTCATATAGCCATGTTTACATGAGACAGGATCGAGAGGATCAAGATCTAATTTTTAAGAACTACACTTTGCAAAGATAGTTTTTTACTTCGGTACTTTAAAAATATAACACATAGTCCATTCATTTCATTATTTAATCAAATTAACCTTCAAGTTTGTGTTTCAAAAGTATTTTTACATAAATTTGTTTCTTACATCTGCTCCACTCTCTGTTACACAATACAATACTTCTATCGTCCAATACTAAAGCTGAATACTTTTTGGAAGGCTCTGAGCGCTTTGTCTTGTGTAGCCCGATCAAGGCCACATATTACGCCAGTAGCCCATTCCACCTTCATGAAAACTATAATCCTTCTTTTGAAATTATTTTTGGATAGCTGATAATAAGCCCCGTTGTAATGACTCAATAGCCAGACACATACAAGTTGGGTTTAATTGGGTATTTTCTATTGACGCGTCAATACATGAAAAAGTAAAAACGGAAATAAGTTAGAGACGAATAACGGACGTTAGACGAATTGACAGCTTATAGTGAATCTTGACCTAGTGGACTGTGTTCAGAAATGGCGACCCCGATTTAACTGCAAGTAGGTCGTCATTTCCGTTTCTAACTAGATCTGGATTCTGTTGGGTCGTTCATAATTAATTCGAGTGTTTCAGGTGTAAGACTATCTGTTTACTCGAGATGTAATCTGCGAGTATTTAAATATCATTCACCAACAGAAAAAAAAACAATATAGAAAAAGAAAATCCAGCCTTTTTGAAATGCACAACACTTTACTAAATAAAGAAGGGCACAGCCTACGTCAATAAGATTCACTACAAGCCGTCTCTTCGTCTCTCGTCCGTTATTCGTTTCTTATTTCCGTTCTTACTTTTTAATGCACTGACGCGTCACTAAGAAAATACCCAATTAAACCCAACTTCTACGCGTCGTACTATTGTACTAACCTCTGATCTAACCATCAATCCTACAGATTTAACCCTTAAAGAGACACGAAATTTCCCGGAGATTGGGTTGACATGAAAGAATAAGTAAATTCCAAGCTAGTCCGATAAACAGTGGCGTACCTAGGATGGCGTAGGAGGGGGGTAGAACTTGAAAATCCTCCCGGCCCCAACTTGAGGGGTGAAGGGGGCAAATTAGTGTTTTTCACCTTAAATGTTAGATCTTACGCAAAAATGCAGCACCCCAAAGAGGTTAAGCCTCCGGGCCCCTGAATGGTGAAAAATTCCTAGCTACGCCCCTGACGATGAACAATTGATAACGAGATAGACAAAGACAAAAAGTACGCTTATGTTAAGTTTCTTTTGCCTGTTTCCATACCTGAGTAAATTGCGAGCTAGTTGATAAAAGTTGTTGTTCTGCTGAACGTTGTGACCATGAACATTACGGCGCCCACATGAATGGCGAGCTGTTGAAGCATGCTGCACCGGCACACTCTATTCAAGCCAAACTTCCTTTAACTTATCTCAGGAGTGACGGGAGGGGGGGGGGTTCACACAGATGTGGTGACTGACTCTATGCTTTAACAAGCCCATCCACTCAAGCTAGGTACCCTATTTAAAAATAAATGTATCCATATTGTCACTTGGTTTTGGGGCTGTACTTTTTAAACTTTTTAGACCGCTACAAAACAAAAACGAACCACGTAGGCCGTCGCTTGTGTATTTACAGTTATAAAATCTCCACAAACTCAAGACACCCTGATACCTAATTACCTATCAAGCAATGCTGAAACGTATGTGGTCTGAAGCTTTTGTTCACTTAATTGCCAGTCACCTGTGAAATGGCTAACAAACATTTCGTTAATTTCATGCGCTTTAATTTTAAATATGCAGCCAGCGATTTTTTTCCTTTTAGCGTCTCGTTCATAATGACGAGAATGTGACGTCGTAAAATGTGAAGTTCTCAATTGTTTTTTTTTTGTTTCCAATTTGGCAACATTGTGTTTTAGTTGAACTTCACCTTGAATTTTTTTTCATTGCCAGGAACGAGGTCGTAAATACAAACCAAAATAAATTATTAGAAATAATAATAACGATTTATTGATATTTTAAATGGGCTACTTCATTACCGTATCAACGCAAATTTATTTTTTGGATGTTACATGGTTCTGCTCTGTTTCGATCTTTAGCCTGACCTTTGAGGCGTCACGTGATCTTTCCACCGTTCACTGTCCTTTTTAACATAATTTTTCTTTTCCAATAATATTAGCAACCATTAATTGATTTAATTTTTTAATCGTTTCTTTTGCCTGCCTCTTCTTTTCCCTAGTATTGCTCTCAACAGAACATTCTTTGTACCCATGAGGATCTCACGAAATGGCCGTATAGTATTAGTTTGGGTCTCAAATTACTCGAGCGTCTAAGGACAGCACATAACCCTTCTCTCAGAAACCACCCACATTCACACACAAGAGTTTGGACCATAACGCATTGAGCATTGGCCCCTATTATAAACATGAAAGATTCGCTATTAAAGATGCGCAATTTAAAAACAAAAATGTCCAGTATTCAATGTATCTCCATCTAATTCTTTCCCTTTCACTTCACCAATTAGCATTTAGAATTTATTTATTCCATTGGGTTTGGTGGCCGATTGGTGGAGCACTGATTTCCTATCCAATCCCCGTGAAGACTGGTATTTTGAAATTCGGTAGTTTTGAGATGTCCCTGTGTCCACTCATCTCTGATGGCTACTTAACATACTTTGAAGATGTAAAGTGTTGGCTGATTGTTGTATTTTCAACCTTCAAACAGATAAGCTTGACTTTATCCCCCCCCCCACTTCTCATTAATCGCAATGTCTAAAATGGATACCTGGCAATTCAGTATTTTGCTTGTTGTTAAAGAACGATATTTTGAGCAAAAATTAATTGCTAAGATCTTGATGTGACAAAATTATTCACAATTAATATCTAACTTTATAACTCAGAACTTTGTCAACTTTAATGGTGGTAGGCCTAAATTAGGTCAAATCAAACAAATCACGCGAGATAATTAAAAAAAAAGATAATTGGCCAGATCGTCACGCTCAGAAATCACTATCAGAGGCACCGCGATGTCCAAAAATATAAAGTGTGTGCATTGTTTGAAGACAACGGTTGCGTGCGTGGCTGGAATGTTCCAGAGAACGAAATAGATCTACCTTGCAATGAATGGTATCGTGTCGGATGAGCAGATTTGACATTGAACTTTATTGCATGCTAATTTCGTTCACAGTTCTTTGATCACGGCTCCGCTCGCCGTTCCAGGAGTAGCGCGGTCTATGTTGTTTTAAAATTTCTCTTCAAGAGTGCGGTCTACGTGCCGGAGACACAAACTTACAACATTTGACCTTCATCAGGAAATGGATTTCTGAAGCAGTTGACTTAATAGATATCAATCATTTAATTAAACAGAGCGTGAGGCTATGATTGATCCTAGTTGTTGTTGTTGTTGTTGTTGTTGTTGTTGTTGTTGTTGTTGTTGTTGTTGTTGTTGCTTTTACACATGTCATAGAAAGTCTTATAAGACAACCATTGATTTATATAAAATTGAAAGAATATAAATCGATTAATATTGAATTAGAGCCATGATATAACAATGCCAAGACAAAAGATAATGACTTGTCTGTTCTTAGATCAACCCTCTCTTTAGTTCAATATCTCGCTTTATGGATACTCTTGTAATCATCTGTAGTCATCGACAAGTAGGCCTACATAGAAGTATAATTCATAAAATCGCTGGTTGTGAGTGTGCATATGTTTCGTCTATGAATGTTGTTAATATTTGCATCTACATTGTTATTGTTACAGTAGTTACGCTGAGTTAGTCAGTTGTAGTCAAGATGAATGTCCATTTGATTGGACCAATCAAATTATCTTGTATTTAATCTTTATCTTATATACCTTACTTTCTTTCTCCTCTCTCTTTTATTTTCTTTCTCTTTCGCGCTCTCTCTCTCTCTCTCTCTCTCTCTCTCTCTCTCACACCCCTTGTAAAAAGGTAGGACATTAAAAACTATGGTTAAGAGATTTCTGTAGCTAAAAGCGTGACATGGTCAAAGAGTGTGTGTAAGAGTGCAATTTTCAAAAGAATGATAATTGGTCTAAAATCTCCATAAAGGGACACTGATTTGGAACCCTTCGCCTGCACGATAGCCTCTCTTTCTCAAGCCGCTACAAACTCAGAATTTATGGGCACGTAATGTCGTTTTATTGTGACTTAATGAAGTCATCGAACCAACCTGTGTAGATCTTTTCGAGTCGATACAATAGACTTGCATTCCTTAGATATTCCTTATTCAAATTCTTATTGGGTAATTAATTATATCATAGATTTTTTACACCACAATAATGAGATTGTTGACTGTTACGACTTTATGACACAGCAGCGTGAAAAAATCAGAGAGATATTTGCTATATACATTCTTGATTTTTTAAAATAATTATCCGAAAAATTATAACTGATATAACTATGAACTAGCTTCTATCTTGAGTCTCCAAGTCTCTCATCAAGTCTTTCTTCTAGTCTTTCTTAAAGTCTGTCTTTAAGTCTTTAAGACTTTCTATAAGGCTGTCTTCAAATATTCTAAAAGTATATCTTCACTTCTTTCTAAAAGTCTTTCTAAAAATATGTCTTCAAGTCATTAAGTCTTTCTAAAATTCTTTCACTGAGAAAATTACCGTTATAATTTTTCAAAGTGTAAAAAATCAATTTAAATTTAGCTAGAGGACTGGAAAATCTTTATCTTGAACAGACAATAAATCTAAGGCATGTAGACGTTATTTATTTATAAATAAAGTTCAATAACATTTTGAGTACTGACTTGTAAGTCTAGATCTGAAAGCCTATCATTAGAATATGAAAAAGTATAATAGATTTAGACCATAGACATAAATAAGTATAGACTGGCCAATAAGATATTTTTATGAAGGGAACATTTGTGATTTGCAAATTAGTGTACTATACTATACAGCATGAGCAGTATAAAAGTTAAGTATTCATATCTATTTCAGCCATAACCTATATAGGCTAAGTATTGCAATATTTTCACTATTGTGTTTTTTTTTTATCTCTTAGCGTGACTGTAATGTCAATTAATCATAATGTTTATTTTTTGTTCTGAAACTGTTTTTTTAATTTTAGCTTATTTGGACATTCTGCTGAAAAAATCCCTAGTTTCACTAATCTAAAGTTAAGGACTGAATCCTTTACTTCTTTTTTCCAGTGTATATTTATTTATGCTATCTATGCCATTTTGTGAATGAAAGAAGTGCGGATTTGGATACACCATTTTTCTTTCACACCATGCTGCGTAAATAAGGAGGAAGTGTAGTTTTGTTTAATCTTTAAGACTAAAGATCGTGCAAATTGTCAGATTTCAGAAATCCGAATACAATGGATATGCATTTTTTCAAGTTACATAAAGTTACTTCCTTTTTCCAGTCTATATATGTCTATGATTTAGACATTCGCTCAACTAAGATTTATTCTCATTGCTTTTGTTTCAAGTTTTGCAAAATTCGCATTAAACGTAATGATAATAATATAAAAAAAAATTAAACGATATTTACAATTACAAATAGAATAATTATAAATGCCAAACATTACGAACATGGAAATACAGACACTAGAATGTAGATAGTATTTTAACACCAGGTAGCGTAAGAATATGTTTGTTTGTTGTTTGTTTGTGTTTAATTTATTAATGAACTCTGCTGTTCTTGTAATGCTAAAATAATAAATGCAACATGTAGGTCCTTGGTCATTTAAAATTGGTAAAATGAAAACTGGGACAACACATTTATCTAACAAAAGTAGATCTAATGGTTTTCTGCTTTAGGCTACTTTTGTTATGATTATTTTTACTATATATATATATTTAGAGAGATGGCTGAATCACTAACGAAACTCAAACGAAGAAGCGAAGAATAAATACCTCAAAGTACTGGACATTTTAAGAAGTATTCAAATTTTTAAAAAATCGTCTTGATTCACGTTCCTTGGTTACATGTCTGGCTGGGGTTGGATTGATTTTTATGGAAGTAATTGAACATTTTTATGGGTGCAGTAAAGTTGGTGACTATCACAGTTGAATGGTTTTATAGCGAGTGCTGACTATGGTCAAACAAATTCTGATAAAAAGGTTCTCTCACAATCTTTTCAAGACATCTTTTTATGGTAAAATTTTAGTTATTTTCTTCATTAGTTTAATAGTAATACATTTAATGGTTTTGATAACTTGTGTGAATTGTTGAGTCACCTTCTTGGGGCTTGTTGGAATATGTCGAGAAGGTTTTAGCGTACATATTAAACATCCATCTATTTTATTCTTATTATTCTTATTAAGTCATATTTTTTGAATTTATCAACTACCTTGTACTTTGACTTTACGATCATAATGTCTAACTCCTATTAGTTGAAGTGATAGAATCGATGGAGAAAATTCTTAAAGCTTTTTTTTTTTAAAGCCATCGCGGAGACAGTCGAGAATAAAGGTCATAATGTCGACTGAGACTCGAATTTATGTTTAATAGGTAATCATATTTATGTATGAGAAGTTACATGACTTATGACTAGAAAGTGTAGAAAATAATGGTTGATGGATATCTTCAAGAGTCTGTTCATTCTTGCTTACTGCTAACTACAGTGCAGCTCTTTTATTTTATAGCCTTTATTTACACATGAACTTTCGGAACTATGGCTTTCAAAATATGGAAGCTTATTCTCATTATATTCTTGCACCAATGTACCTAAACCGACTCTGAAACCACCAACAGGTTACCGCCCTTGTACAACGCAAGGCAAACAATAACTGGCGACAGTTTCGGCCCGTCGGGTCAATGTTTTTTGCCGTGAGCAGTGGGCGCAAACACAATTTGTAGACCAGAAGTCATGTTGAATGACTGAACTGTAGCGAGGGAACGTTTTTCATTTGCTGTGAAGGTCGAACCTGCCTCTCCAACCTCCCCTCCTCGCCTCCTTGTTCCTACCCCTCTTCTCGGTATGACTACACTAGGGGCTACCAGGTTCCTGGATCATTGCAGACGATAGGAATGTCAGTCTGAGCTCAGAGAAACAGTTTGGGTCAAACTTCCACGACGACTCTGTTGTCCTGACGATGTGTTCTCTTAAGACTAAGGTAATCAAGTCTCTGGCCCGAGTGCAAACTGATTCAATTATATAACTGCTTTTCAACATTGAGGCAACGTTAGACTGGGGGGGGGGGGGGGGGAGGACAGACTTTTTCATTAATTGAAACAAATTTTAGATTATAGGTATCTTAAAATGTATTGATAAAAAAAAAATTTCATTTCCTATAAAGCAAATAATTAAAATGTTGGATTAAACATTTTTACAAAACGCAGAAATATAAAAACCTAGTTTAGATCTTAGCCATATACATAAATAAATATAGACTGGCCAATAAGACTATTTTATATATGAGTTTTGTTTAATCTCTAAGACTAAAGATCATGCAATTTTTGAATTCGGAAATCCGAATACAATAGATATACATGTTTTCAAGCTACACGAAGTTACTTCCTTTTTCCAGTCTTTATATATTTATGTCTATGATCTAATGATCTAAGCTTTTGACTACGACACATATAAAACAAATTAGACTTTTAGCTTACGCGAGAATTTGCTAACAGAAATATTTCTGCAAAGTCTATAGAGCTAAGTAACATAGATTCCATCCTTCCTGACAATCAATAAGAGCTAAATGACATTACTTTCCTGTACAATTTTTCGGGTTTCCTTCAGATTTGTTGACAACCATACACTACATTACTCAACCATCTTTTTTATATGATAAGCTTATAGGCCTAATAATGGAATATTGTAAATGACTATTATATGTGGACCAGTGGCGTAGTTAGGGTGGAGAGAGGAGGGGGAGAATTTAAAAATCCCCCCGGCCCCCACTTGAGGGGGGCCTCAAATGAGTGTATTTTACATTAAAAATTAAGTATTATGCAAAATGCAGGGGCGCCCAAACAGATCAATTCCCCCGGGCCCCCAAAGAGGACAATCCCCCCGGGCCCCAAAACGATGTTAACTTTCTATCTAGGATTTGATGTGGACGACTTTCTCGATTATGTTAACAGTGCAAAATGTCTCTTGATGTGGCGTTAAATACTAACATTGCAACTCAGACTCACAGACACAAAGATTTAATTTACAGATAAAACATAGGTTTCTTTAGTTCATTTCCTATTTAGCGTAAATCATACTTCCCAATGTGCAATAGTCTAGAACACCACTACAAACATATTATGCATTATGCAAGTATATAAATGGAGATTTTCATATATCGCGGGAAAAACTATAAATAGCAAGATGTTTGGTGTATCTGGCGTACATAATAAAAGAAGTGTTGATAAGTTAGGTGTGTTTTTTTTAATTGATTGATTTATTTTTTTACCCTGTTGCTCTTTCTTTTGTTTTTAGTTGGCAATATGAAAGCTCAATTCAGTTTCCTTGACATAGTTTAGTGTTGATAAGCTATGTATTTTTTTTATGTTGATTGATTTATTTTTGTGCCCTGTTGAATCGCATTTTCTAAACTCTTCCGTTTGTTTGTAGTTGGCAATATTGAAGCTCAGTTCAGTGTCTTTGACATTGTTTAGTCGATCACGAAAATCTCTTCAAGAATGAAAATGGTATTATCCAAATTTTGATTTAAAATGCAGCTGTAATCGTTAGTACACTATCTCTTAAGGTCCCTCTACAAGATAACACCAATTTCATATCATGTCTCTCTCTAAAGTAGTAAAAACCCAAACTTAACTCTCCAGCATCATAAAACCCTTTCTGAAGTCTCCAAACTCTCTGGACTTGATCTGTTTACACACTTCAGTTATTTCACGGCAACACTTTTCACACGTACTTACAACATATAATAAATGTAAGTGTTCTTTCACCACTTCAAGTACAGTTTAGTATGATTATAAATAGAATACGATCCTCTCTGATAAGAGATACACTGAAACAGGGAACTGATAATGCTGTTACGTTGGGCTCTCAGTGCATGATGCTCGCATAGTTATCTTTTTTTTTTCTTGTGTTCACCAGAAGAGACTATGTGGAGAGATTGTAACATATTGGTATTTATGAAGATTTGAACACTAGCGCGTTAGCGCAACATCGTTTGTGTTTACGTAATAAATATAGATCATAATATGACTTGCACCATCAACACTTGTCTTTTAAAAATTTATTTCACAATTATTCTACGTGGTGCCAGAAGTGAAATATTGACAAAGAAAGCTATGGACAGCGATAAAGCATTAACTCTTTCTTTCCTAATCGACGATACTATCGTTGATTTTGAACTCATCAAATTAAATTAATGTTTATATTTTATTAACATGACTTTGAATTATATAAAAACTGCATGCATTTTCCTTTAACTCTATACCAAATACAGCATTTTCTGATAACAAACAACAAAGCTATTGAAGCCCAATCATAACCGGGGTATTGAAATAGTAATGAGCAAAATGAAGAATTCCTTCCAAGAGTGAAAAAAATAATTACGGAGAGAAAGAGTTAATAGCCTCAGCTCTGGAAGAAAAGCGTGCCAAACAGACATGACCTGTTTCTCTACCACCAAAGCGAATGCAACCTTAACCTGCGTTGAGCGTGGACGAGAATGTCTCCGAATAGGGCCCCAAATTCGCATAAAAAGGATTCTACGAAAAGAAACATACTTTTTCTACGATTGAAGGAAGCCAACAACCAACAACAAACAACCAATAAAAAAATTCATTACATCTAGCGAGCGTCACAGACAAGAGATAAAAATTCATTTGATGAAAAGCTTAAATTCAATCGCACGTTTGTTTTCAATTTGAAAATCTCATATTCCAATGGACCTCATTCACAAATCGTAAATAAACACATTTACCCACGTCATAATATTGATAAAACAATGAAAAATGTATATCACGTGACAGCCTTTATCCATTATATGAATTGTATTGAAGATATATAGAATCACGTGGCTAAATATTGTTTATCTTATCTTATATAATACAGACGTTACTTCAAAAAAAGAAGATGATTACGTCCTACGCGTCATGCATTCAGTCATGCATATTTACCAGTGACTTAAATTCTGCCAAGTCACTGGTTTTCCTGGCTAGCTCAGGCAAACCATTCCATGCTCTAATGGCACTAGGGAAGAAAGAGCATTTGTTTACGATTGGTGGATGAGGTCCATTAAACTGTATTAGAACTTTATTAATTTCTAAGAGTAGATCTAGATTCAGATCTAACTCAGTTACATCAAAATCTATTTTTAAAACGTAGAAAATACGAGTTAAAAATAGAACGGTTATTGAATTGGAAACATTTTATTTTTGGTTAAAATATAATTAAACTGTCAAAGAGTTATGTTTCCCTGTCCTTTTCTTTCCCGCTCTCTCCTCCCCACTCCCCTCTCTCTGACAGTCACGTGGATACTTGTGTCAATATTGTGTCTTGGATTTAGTGTTGTACCTCTAGTAGAAAAGTTTAAACTTCTGGAGCCGGAGAGTGCCGTGCTATGTGTGGTCACCGTTAGTAGGGTCTGAGCAAACAGCCACACACACACCACATACACTGACAAAACATACCACACACACACACACTCACACACACTACACACAAAGACAAATATTTTAGAAAAAAAAAACGTTTTGGAAGGTGTGTCGGATACTAGTCGGAAGGTGTGTCATCCTAATTACTCTTTAGGATAAAATTATTTAATCCATATATTATTACCATTGATGTGGTGCGCAATGAATGGATGGATGGATGGACGGACGGACGGACGGACGGACGGATGGATGGATGAATTTTTTTTTATTTTGATTTGAAGTTAAATTTATTTGCAATAGGAAATTAAACTCGCTAGTTATTGATTTTCATGTGGAGTAACAAACAAAATATAAAGAATACTTTAAAAAAAAAGTATCTGAGAGAAAAAAACTCCACGTTTACAGCCATGTATCTCAATACTGAAAAACATTTCAATACCAAACAGAATCGATTCATTATTATTTAACTAACTTTTTTTTTCTTTTTGCATTGATCGATTTATGTTTTGTTAGGAAAAATGAATAAGTGTGCAAAGTTTCAGTTTTCATCCGAGAAAGGGAATTGGGAGAAATAAGGAGTTCATAATTTATACCAGACAGACAGACGGACAGAGTGAGTTGATAAAAACTTTGTACAAAAATTATGAAGAGTTCTCTCTGCGATTTTTCTTTCTGTTCCTCGTGCTTTGTTGTAAAGCCCGATCTTTTGCTAGTGTTAAGTGGTGTTGTAGATAGTTCTTGTTGTGTAGATTGTATTGCGAGTTCTTACACACACTTACAGATATAGATTAGTAAATATACTTGAGAAACACTTGTTTAACTTCAAAACACTTTAATACTTGCAAATAAGGGCACAGTCAAAAGTCGTTCATTTACTTATCTCATTAATCTATTATTCCTAATTCTACTCTTCAATACTATAAAAAGATCGCCATCTTCGTCCTTCTTGTCGCCCTAAGTCTACTGCGTCATTAGTCTGTCTCTCTACGTCACTACTTTTACTGTCGCTCAAACTATACACAAAATATATTTTAACTAAATAAACTAATATAATCTCTAACCCTAACACTAGTACAAAGAAATTTAGAGTGTTTACAGTACTAAAACCGAGGTGCCCCATTGGTCCAGATGAATAGATTCTAGACTGCTGGAGTCTACCCAACGTTTGGGTCGAACGAGTGTGAGAAAAGCCAGTAATGAGAACGAGACAAAGTGACAAGGACAGGCAGTGGCACTGACGTAATGGATTTGATGGCCTTCAAGTCATTGATTTATATCTGTACATGTGAGGATGTGGAATAAAGAGAGGGGGGGGGGGTAACTGTATTCCAGCATTTGTTGATCGAACTTGAAGTCTGATCACTTGAAAACGTTTTTTTTACAATACTCTTTAATTCGTAACCTGGTGGAAACTTTAGAGAACTGGGGGCGGGGGTGGAAGCGATTCTCGAAAACGGCTTATCTTACCTTATATAATACAGACGTTACTTCAAAAAAAGAAGATGATTACGTTGTACGCGTCATGCATTAAGACGTGTGTATTAACCAATGCCAAGTCACTTGTTTTCCTGGCTAGCTCAGACAACTCATCCCATGCTCTTATTGCGCTAGGGAAGAAGGAGCATTTATACAAATTTGTCCTAGCATATGGAACAAGGAATGTGCCTTTATCTTTGCGTCTTTCTGAATGTTTTATTAAATTTTGTTTTTGTATTTGAAGATTATGGTTCAGTCATAGACAAAAATAAATATAGACTGGAAAAAGGAAGTAACTTCATGTAACTTGAAAACATGTATATTTATTGTATTCGGATTTCCGAATTATAAGAATTTTAAAAATTGCATGATCTTCAGTCTTAGAGATTAAACAAAATTTATAGACATAAAATAAAGTACACACATTTGCAATTCACAAATTTTCGTGTCATAAAACTCTCTTATTGGCCAGTCTATATTTATTTATGTCTATGGGTTCAGTGTTTTATGTATAATTGCTACTTTACTTTTAGGTCTTCTATCCCGAAGGCTTTCTAAATTTTGAAATTTGGACTTTCTGATTTTACTAGAAATTTGATATAATAGCCTTTATCCTTGGATTTTTTATCTTTCAGGGCGAGTTGCTGATTTGCGAATGGTTTTTCTTTTTTCTTTCAGTGAGATACCTCTTTGAACCTACTTTCCTCTTTTTCTCCTACCTCTCCCCTCCACACACTCACTTTCCTTTATGACACACACACACACACAACAACGTTTCAAACTTCCCCCTTCTCTCTTTCCCTGACTTGTCCTGGTTAATTATCTCCCTTCTTCTCTGTCCCTGCTAACGACGCCATGCCGTGAGGTATTTAGTAACCTAGGTCTCGGTTGACTCAAAGATCAGACGTGAATGTCGAAACGTGTCAGAAGTGGAAACAAGCAAAACTAAGACTCGGCCTGGTTGAGACCTTTTCGACCATCGTTTTTTTTTAAAACTCTTTCTCTCCTAAGTAACGGTAATCATTGTTGATTTTACCTCATTAAATTAATATTTGATTTTATCAACTTTATTTTGTGTTAATTAAAAAGAGCCTGCATTCTCCTATAATTCTATATAAAAAAAAATAAAGTTTTCTGATTACAAACAAATATGTTATTTAAGTTTAATCATAACAGGGTAGATGGCCAAATGTCAAAAAATGTACAGTTCTGTCAGAACGTGGGAAATGATTACGATGATGAAGAGTTAAACTTGGGGTCCGTTAAATCATTTTAACTCTCTCACCCTGAAACACACGTACATCAAAAGAAAGCATTTTCTCACCTAAACACATACACAGGTAAAAGTAATTCTGTGTACAGTGTTCATTTGTACAAAGCTTATAGCATTATCAACTCGCCCCTTACACCTTTTGATAAACAAAAACTTTTAAAAGAAAAAATTGTATTGTTTTTTTTTTGATGGCAGAGGTACCTGAAAATTCAAACTAATATATTCTCTTTAGTCTTCACTTTAACACCACACTAGATGTGAAATGGAAAGTTGTCAATGAGAAGTTGTAAACCAAATATATCTCTATTTACAACTTCCATTAACCCTTAAAATGCGTGTGGTAGTTTAGCCTCTTAACACCAGAATTGTAATTCCATTTGGTATGCACTTATTGTGAAACAGCTCAGCACTTTAAGGGTTAAAAGTTGTACATATGAAATGAATGGTCATGGTCTAAGCAAACTTGGATTACGCAACGTCTGGGAAACATCATCTTGGGGTCACTGTGCACAGTGTAAATAAAGTTCCCCTTTCAGACCTTGTAGTCTATAGGGCAGATGATGTAAAGGTCATCTGATTCTGTGGCCTACGGTTAACGAGGGTGTCATGTGGCCAGCACAACGACCAATCGCCTTTACTTTTCCCCAACTAATGTCAGGTACCCATTAGAGCTGGGTGGACTCAAGGGCGCCCGAAAATCCCGAAATAAAAATAACAGTCTTCACCAGGATTTGAACTCGGGGACCTCCAGTACGGAAGCCAAGCGCTTTACCGCTCAGCCACCACACCCTCGTGCACAATGTAAAGCTAGCAAAAATACAAACTTGCCCTTCTAGCGTGTACTCTCTTTGACCTATATCTGTGACTAACAATTGACTGGTCACAAGTTAGATTCGAACTCAGCGCCTTTGGCTCGGTTGTCCAACGCACGTTTTTTTTTTATTGTGTCGCCGTGTCATATTGAATGTCTAGTTCATCTTAAAGTTAGGTCAATACTGTGTCAAGTATTCACCCCCAGAACATTCTTTGTATTTTTTTTTCCATACGCCACAGACCGGAAGTTGACTGAAGACAGCTGGGCAAACTAAAAAAAATGAAAATGCTGTTTTGTTTCGTTATAAAGAACTAATTTTTTAATTAAATTACTTGACAACCAGACATTCCTTTAGAACTGAAGAGCCTTTACGTATTAACCATAGACCATAGACATAAATATAGACTGGAAAAAGGAAGTAACTTTATGTAACTTGAAAACATGTGTATCTATTGTATTCGGATTTCCGAATTATGAAAATTTAAAAATTGCACGATCTTCAGGTTTAGAGATTAAACAAAATTTATAGACATAAATAAAGTACACACAATTGCAATTCACAAATTTTTGTTTCATAAAATAGTCTTATTG
>JADKLZ010000728.1:28388605-28446501 GCA_021533235.1 Biomphalaria straminea
TTTTTTGTTTTCCTTAAACCTGTCATAGAGTATAGCAAAACAACTTTTCCTACTAATGGTCCCTGGTTCAAACCCTGCCCACTCCCATCCCCTGTCGTCCTGTTGGAGGTTTGGACTAGGAAGTAAGCTTCAATTCTGAAGGAACATCCAAAACATGTAAAACATTTTACAAATATTTTAGCTCTATAAATTTTCTTTGAACTGATTTCCTTAAAATAAGCAAAGGGCAAAGAGTTATACTCCATTTGATTATTGGAGATAAACTTCACAATGTCAAGGACGCTCCTGTGTACTCCTTAATAGCAGACGATATAAAAGTTCCACACAGAAGAGCTTCAAAAGTGTAGAAGTGCAGACATTTCAATGTCATAGTGTGTAGCACAACACATCTTTATTTTGTTCGCCGGAAACACCAGCAAACTTATTAATTCTAGGTTTCCCGCCATTTATGAAAATATCCAGTAATCCAACAAGCGCATGGCTACGTAGTCAACGGACAAAAAAAAAAGACTCTAGAAAACAATAAAAAGTCCATAAGCTTGCACTAGAATTTGAATTTTTGATAGATGCGAACAAAATTCGAACATTTTCAACAAGGTCAGGGCTATTTTTAGAACTATTTTGACATCCAAACACAACCCATTTGATGGATGGCGTCCCTTGAGCTTTCAAAATGTGTCTTCAGGCGAAAAGTACTAACAGAATTCACTACCTCCTTGCCAAAAAAGGCTTTTGTGCTAATATAAAATATATTACGTCATTGTTTATTGTTTATGTTTTTGAGTGAACGTAAAAGATAGAGCGGAAAAAAAAGAGTTCTCTAATGTCTACCTTAATGAAGACAGTCTCGTTATATTATTTATTGTTAAATTGTAAAGTCTACAGTAGTTTATTAATCTGTGACAACAGAACATGGTGTCAGAAGGGTCAGATCTTGTAATCTGGTGTCAGAAGGGTCAGATCTTGTGATCTTGTGTTAGATGTTGTGACAGATCTGGAAGGTAGTGGTTTCTAAATTGCTTTTAACTTTTAAGTACATTGTTACTGTATTTGTACCAAGTGGCCGTGGTATCATATCACTAGACTAGTTCATATTCAACGTTATTGAATTGTTTTAGATCTAGACATCTAGACATAGAATCTAGAATCTATACGCTCTACGAATAATGGAATTATTCGATCCTCCTAAACCGTTGTCACTAGACGGCAATCTATCTGAAAGATGGAAAAAATGGAGACAAAGTTTTGAACTGTTTATGGTTGCCACTGAAAAGAACACGAAGCCTGAACCAGTGAAGAAAGCTTTACTGCTACACCTGATCGGTGAACCCGCTAGAGATATCTACAATACTTTTGAAGTAATTGAAGATGAAACTGTAGACAAACTCATTGAAAGGTTTCAGAATCATTTTATGCCTAAGTCCAACACTGTTTATGACAGATTTAAATTCTTCACAAGAAGTCAGAAGGACGGTGAAACGTTTGAACAATACTATACAGATTTAAAGAATTTGTCCAAAGAATGTAAGTTTGACAACCTTCGTGAGGAACTCATCAGAGATCGATTGGTATGTGGCATACAGTCGGATCGAGTGAGAGAGAGACTTCTGAGAGACGTAGACTTAACTTTAGAAAAAGCAGCAAGCATCATTCGTGCTGACGAGCATACACAGAACCAAATGATGGATATGAAAGGACTACAAATAGATGCTGCTAATAAATTAAAGAGAACAGAGGATAGAAAGCCAGTTAAAAGCTCACACGAGAGTATGGCAAGGAACCATGGAACAAGTACCATTAAAGATTGCAGATCTTGTGGTAGATCACATTTAAAAGACAATTGCCCAGCATTCGGACAGACATGCCGAAAATGTAAAAAGAGAAATCATTTCGCTGCAAAATGTCGTTCGAAATATATCAAGGCTGTTGATTTACTGGAAGATGAAAGTCAAGCAAGCCAAGCAAATGAGTTATGGTTTGAGGCAATTGGCACTGACAACAATGTCAGAGTTTGGATAGTTGATGTCAATATTATGGGAAAGATAGTCAAAATGAAGATTGACACAGGAGCACAAGCTAATGTGGTATCAGAGTCAACGTGGAACACTTTAAAAACTGATTGTCAGTTAAAACAGTCAAATATTACCCTACGAGCATTAGGAGATGAAACACTAGAACTGATGGGAGTTGCATCGGTCACATTTAAAGTCGACGATGTGGAAGTCAAAGATGATCTGTATGTGATCAAGAAAGAAATAAACCCTATTCTAGGTATGAAGACATCTATTGCTTTGAAACTAATTGAAGCAAATGAAAACGTCGAAGTACATATTGTCAAGCGACAAAATGAAGTTCCACGAGAGTTGAAGCCGAGAAATCAACTAACAACAACTAGTAGACCAAAGTCAGGTTCTCAATTGCATGAAGATGATAAACTATTACGTGCTCAAGAGAAATCGAGACCAGATGAGGACATGATTAAGAAAAATTATAGCGCAACAGGAAAGTTTCTCGGAAGTAATCAGAAGATAAAAGAAATTCGTCGCAAAACTGAAGCTGATGTTAAACTGTTCAAAAGAAACAATGTAAAGGAAAAATTGTTACCTCATGCTGTACCAGACAGACCATGGAAAAAGGTTGCGACAGATTTGTTTGAATGGCGAAACAATGATTATTTGCTAGTTGTGGACTATTTCTCAAAATACCCTGAAATAAAACGACTGGAGAACAAAACAGCAGAATGTGTTATCAGGGCACTGAAAGGAATTTTTGCTAGACATGGCATACCAGAGGAAATAGTGAGCGACAATATGCCATTCAACAGTTATCAATATAGAGAGTTTGCTTCTGAATGGAATTTCAAGATAACTACATCAAGTCCCAGGTACCCTCAATCAAATGGTCAAAGTGAGGTGTATGTTGGTATCGTAAAGCAGATATTCAACAAAGCATACAAAAGTGGGAAAGATCCATATCTCGCTATGCTCGAGTATAGAAATACTCCAATAAGTGGACTGCCGTATTCACCATCACAACTGCTGATGAGTAGAAGACTCAGGGACATAATTCCAACTGATCCCAAACTATTTGAACCATCGATAGCTGAAAATGCAGAGAGATTACTCAACGAACGACAGATGAAAAGCAAAGTAAAATACGATGCAAAAGCAAGACTGCCTAAAGATTATTCTGTCGGAGAGAAGGTGAGAGTGCGTCTAGGACAAACATGGCAGAAAGCTGTCGTCATTAAGAAACATCCATCACCCAGATCTTATATCATAAAGACAAATGATGGAAAAACCCACAGAAGAAACCAACGGTTTTTAAACAAGAGTTTTGATGAAAACATCTCTGGGTACTATGATACTGACGAAGACAATGAACAACAAACTGTTAGAACAACCGAAACAGACAGTTATAGACCAACGTCTAGAGAACTTGTTGTGCCAGTCAAAACAACCAGAAGTGGCCGAGTTGTTAAGATTCCTTCTAGATATCATTAGGCCCTATTAAGAACTTTAAAAGGAAGGATGTGCTAATATAAAATATATTACGTCATTGTTTATTGTTTATGTTTTTGAGTGAACGTAAAAGATAGAGCGGAAAAAAAAGAGTTCTCTAATGTCTACCTTAATGAAGACAGTCTCGTTATATTATTTATTGTTAAATTGTAAAGTCTACAGTAGTTTATTAATCTGTGACAACAGAACAGCTTTTTTTTATTGGTTAGAATCTCCTTAAAGTAACTTCTAAAAGCTTCTACCTTATGTCTGAGTACAACTGAAAATTAGATTTCCCTGAGGGAATAACATTATCTTTATTGACTATTAAAAAGAACTTTTAAAAAACTCTGTCCCTCTGGAACGAAAGAAGACTCCATGTTATACACAAATTGTAAGATTTATGTGCTTATGGATAAAAAGAATATTATTTTTATTATTAGTAGTTTTTCTTTAAGAGATTTTGGTTAACACAATGTGTCTATGTGCCAGGATTCAATTCTTATATTCTGTGTTATGTTTACAATATGTTTACTTTTTGAAAAGATTGATGGGAAAGAAAATGAATACAAAGGAATTAACCAAGTCTTTTCTTTTTCACATACAAAACAGTCATGTTCTTTTAAATGTTACCAACTTGAATCAAATTAAAATCTAAAAAAAAAGAAATAAACATGATTTTCATTTTAAGCAAGACAAAAGCTATTTCTTTGCATATAAAGATAAATTAATTATTTGGCAATCAAATGCATATACTAAAACTCGTTAAGCACATTAAATTTACCTACATAGTTGCATAATCATAAGTGTCGAAAACTGTAATATCCATTCCCAATGGCAGATGTACATACTAGTAATATTACAAAGGCTCTATTGTCTAGTGATGATTCTCGCTCTTGGTGCGTGTATTACTTTGTCTGCATGATTATTATATGTGTATTAATTTAACTAATAACAATGTCACAACACCAATGACCACAAATGGAATTCATAAAGTCAAACTCTCTAATGAAAACTATAAATTTAATATGGTAAATAGGACATCGATGGCCTCCTTAAAATAATGAAATAAATGTAATGATTATTTGATGAAATGAATTAATAACTGCAAACATCAATTATAACATAAAATAATAAGACAAGTGGCTTTCAATAATATATAACAATAAAACTATTACATAAGTTAAAAAAATAACAACAAAGACATTTTCGACGAAACAGCAACTAACCACCCATGCCAATCAGACCACCACGGCTACTCCATCCTCCATGCACTGGACCCAGCGCCGCAGACTGCATCAGAGTTCAGTACCGCTGTCCTTGTCATCGGATGTCAGTCGCTGCCTGTCTCATCGTCTTGCTGACTGGTCTACGCCACTGTCGCTAACGTCTATTAGACCCTCACATATACAAACTGTCACTGCGACTTTCGACTAAGGCTGCCTGTCACTAAGACTCAGACTAGGACTCATCTAGGACTGTACTAAGACTGACTAAGACTCCGACCCACAGACTGTCACTCTAAAAAGAAATAATCGAAATATCGCTAACAACTATCTAAAGCGCCATTCTATTTATTCTTAATCAACTAACATCTAAATCTAGATATAAAAACTTATAAAAATATTTCTTCTTACCCTGGTCCCTTAGAAATAATACACTACATGTTGTTTCTGGCAAACAACACACACCTCTTGGAGCCAAGCTCGCGAGCCAGCCTCGGCGACTTGCTCCCAATGTTTATATGTGTCGTTCACCAGAAAACGCCTAGCACAGGACACACGCTCCTGCTAGCCTACATTGTGCTGTGTGTGTCCCGAATACCCCACAATTCTACCCTATATAGGCGGAGACCTAACCCCACGCTAAAACTAACGCTACTAAATCGTCAGGTGTCTGTCCACCTACGGGTATCAGGTCCCCCCTAGAAGCTATACATCTAAATGTCACGCTATTTCTACCCTTTGTCTCTACTCTGTCAAGTCTGTCTTTGAGCAGTGAAAACACATACAAAATAATTCACTTGCTCTCTCTCACACACACACATCTGTGACAATAAGAGACCTAAAATAATGCAAATAAGAGACCACTATCATGGACTCTACACTACCAATCGCCTGGACATTGCAGTATAACAACCCGTGAGCAGTCTAAACCAATGGCTCGCTGCCACGTCAATGGTCTGTACATCGTGTCAATGGGTAATTTACTAGCTCAGGTTGTGACGTTGCAGGTCGGTGTTAAGGTCTTGTATAACGAATGGTCTCGGGCGTTTGCATATTAAATCCTATACATAAATAAATATATATATATATATATTCATACATACATAACTTTAAACAATTGATTTCACCAAGTTCAACTTATTTCGAATAATGTAATATGAAAAAAAATTAAAATTGATAATAATTTTCTTCCTCAGCTCTATAACACGGAAGTCTCTTACAAAAGGTTCCCCAGAATGGCTGACTTCCGGTGGCGACGAAGGAGACATATTTCACCTGGAGCTGCCAACGGGAGTCGAGACACGACTCGCGCGCCTGAGTAGTCTTGATGGAGGATCCGTCAGTAGCCTGGCGCTTGGAGCTGGTTGCAACAGTGAGGACACCGGATATTCCTCAGACCAGGAGTTGAGCTTGTTTGAACAAGTCAGTAAAATTGCTAAGAAGACGAGCAAGTCCAGCAAGCTTTCCAGTAAAGCCAGGACGTCATCTTCTTCTTCCGGTTCTGATAAGCTGTCGGTGGGAACCACGAGAAGTAGGTCAGTAGGCGGATCCGTTTTGGACGAGAGCCTCGACGACGGTGTCTTCCTTCAGAAGTCCAACTTCCGGTCAAGTCAAACTAGCACGGTGTCCTCCAGTTCCACGTCTTCTCATTGCAGCTGTGGGGAACAAGGTCACGTGATCTCACGTCACCGAACTAGACCCTCCTGCACTCATACATTATCCAAACATTGTGACAATCATCACGACTGGAGAACCACCGAGCTTGAAGTGCTCGTGCACTCATCAAATGCCTGGACTAGTTCCTCTCCAAACGGAAGTGCCTTGTGCGAACAGCTTCTCGGCATTGCCCTTTTCGCCAAGGACGATAACTCATACAACAGAACCAATGGTCCTCACGTCATAATTAAGGGACTTCTACCGCACAGTGACCCTGTCATGAAGCCAGATGTTCTCATAGGTAAATATCAACCATTTTATTACTTATCATGTAGATGTTTGTTCAAATTATTTTAGCACTAGCTTAAAACTTCATGCAGAGACGTCAGTCACTAGGTTAGTGTCAACGGGTGCTATTAGCTAATGTTGTTTCCCCTCCATCTCTTCCCATCATCCTTTCACAAATTATAAAATAAACTTTTTAATCAAGTCTGTTTGTTTTCTATTATTCGTGTTGGACCATTGTAGTTCGTCTATCGTGGTTCGATGATGACCACTTTTGTCATCTTGGGGGCTGAGGGCTTTGCACTGGGGTTTTGTGCCTCCTCATGTGGCTGGTGAGACCTATGCGTCGGCAAGTTACTTTGCCTCACCGTGGCGCCGGCGTGGAAACGGCTCACTAGGGGAGGTGAGCAAGGCGAAAAAGTAACAAACAGGATCCCCGTGGGGGTGCCTACGGGAAAGACGAGAGTTTGCCCATTGCACATGTAGCGGGGTTGTAAGAAAGCTCCCACAAACCGTCACCTAATCCATGCGCTGTTCCTCAAGGGACCGTCTCATCAATGGCGAATCCCGCACAGTCAGCTTGGTATAATGAAGGAACATGGTGGTGGCCCCCGGTACTACTTGGCCTTCGGCCATGATTTCTAGTTCATGCGTCGGAGTGTCATTAGTATTGGAAACAGCAATGCCCTATAGACATTGACTCCGGTCCCTCCCAGACAGGCCTGTGGTCCGCAGGTTTTTTTTTTTTACTGTTTGATCTTTTGTTCTCGGATGAGAGTCAGACAGGTTTTTTTTTCAAACTTAGTGCTCGAAAAGCTTCGGCTCAGCACTTAAGACTATCCAGCGGTGAGACCTATGTGAGCC
The DNA here is from genome assembly GCA_021533235.1 of Biomphalaria straminea. Taxonomy (NCBI): domain Eukaryota; kingdom Metazoa; phylum Mollusca; class Gastropoda; family Planorbidae; genus Biomphalaria; species Biomphalaria straminea. Next base: position 28,396,137 of record JADKLZ010000728.1, read on the forward strand.
CGGAATGTTCGGCTGCACACTGGGCAGATTATTCCAGCTGGAGCTAGTGTCATTGGCTTTGCTTTTCTTCTCTGACACTTTACTTCTGCCAGCGGTGTTCTCTTTTCATCAGCAATTTGTGCGCCCAAAAAAAAAAACCCTATAAAATATGCCTCGATTCAATTTTTTTAATCTTGCCTTTTTTTTTTTCTGCCATTTCGGGTGTCACGTGATGCGGGAGCGGCTCCAAGTAGAACGACAGTAACTAACGACAAATTAGTGATGACGCCTAAATGAATCTGTGTGACAGAACGTTTGGGATTTCTTTTTTTCAGTAACATATTAATTTTGTTTTTTTTTTTCGAAATTAGGGATGAGACATACAAGTTTACAATATCTACTGTTATTTTCTGATTTAATATTTTTGTTATTTCTGTAAAAAAACAAAACAACTTTATAATATACGTATATTGCTGATATAAAATTGGTAATCAATATGCATTTGAAATGTATGAATACTACTGGGGTGGGGGGGGGGGGCAATAGAGGCAGGTGCGTAGCTAGGACTTAGCCATCCTTTGGAAGCCCGGGGAGCTTGACCTTTTTTTTTTTTTTTGGGGGGGGGCTGCATTTTGCGTAATATTTAATATTTAAAGTAAAAACACTAATTTGGGGGCCCACCTCAAGTGGGGGCCCGGGGGGATTTTCAAATTCTTCCCTCCTCATCCCCCAACACTAGCTACGCCACTGGATGTAGAATAAGAGGGTTGTGTTATGTTCTGCAAAAGTAGATCTTGTTAAAGTGCTCTACGTCCTGAAGAGTTCAATAATCTATTGGGCAAATAAAACTTAAAATCGATATCTTTTTGTCTCGTCTGTGTTGGTTTTTCACTATCGCACTTAGTTGTTTCCCCTTTTTAAACTAACATTGACAGACCTGTTATCTATATCTCTGACATTGTTCTTACAAGAGTCTAGCATTGAGACTTACACATCACATAAGACGGGGGAGGGAATCAATATAAACATAACTAGCATTGGACATGAAGACATATGACTACAGTTACAGTTTATATAGATTTAGTAAAGGTAAAGTTCTTCTTTCAGACCTTGTGGTCTATAGGGCAGATGATGTAAAGGTCATCTGATTCTGTGGCCTACGGTTAACGAGGGTGTCATGTGGCCAGAACAACGACCAACCGCCTTTACTTTTCCCCAACTAATGTCAGGTACCCATTAGAGCTGGGTGGACTCAGAGGCGCCCAAGGATTCCGAAATAAAAATATCAGTCTTCAGGATTCGAACCTGGAACCCCCGGTTCAGTAGCCCAGCGCTTTACCGCTCGGCCACCGCGCATCCACAGTTTATAGATCTCATTTACAAAGTCATAACTTACAATGGGGAGTATAAAATATAGACTAGAATTTGGCTTTTAAAAATGGTTAATATGTTTCGTATGTTCCTACAGAATTGAGATGGTCACATCCTAGCCCTAACGTGACGGTAACGGCAGTAGATCGCTGGGTTCGAACTCTAGGCTATCGAAGCGACAGTCCTAATTGCTTACTACACAGCCACCCTGGCAGAGGCTGCCTTGGGGCTGGCGATTAAGGGGTGGGACCCGCGATAAAGATATTCGCGGCCCTAATGCGCACTCGCCCACTGCTAAGTCCGCCTCTGATCCTGCTTACTTTAATGGTGGTGTGGAATGTGAAATACACCCTTTTGGAGGCCTACAGTCTAGAGCAGTGTGTCCCAAACTGTGTTCCATGGAACCCCAGTGATCCGCCAGGCCTGAATAGGTGTTCCACGCACTACTGGTGGTGGGAGGTTACCTCTTACAGACCTTTCAATCTGTGTGTGTGTAAGTCTCACTTGATTCATTCATGACAATGTTATGAACAAAAAGAAAGTTCATTGAAGGCCTACGTTAAATTTATTAAATGTTTCACATAAAGTACGTGTAGATGCTTACGGCCAACGAGGGTGTCATGTGGCTTGTGGAGTCAGAAGCATCCAAACAATCCCAACGTTCAAAATTCCTGTCCTCATCGGGATTCAAACTTAAAACGCCTCGGTTCTTAAGGCAAACGCTTTGTCACTCGGTCACCATATTCGTAAATGAAACTTGTTGTACATAGCTAAATTCAGGATCCTCGCTGTAGTAGCCCAGTTAAGCTGACTTTAGGGTAGGCAATTTGTACATAAATAAATGTTAATTTAGAGTATTTACACTGACTAGATGGTAGGTAGGCCTACATTTTCTTGCACAAGATCTTTCATTGACCAGCATTTTTGACGCTATAGGATGTCAGAAAAAAAAAGTATGGCCGTAAGTAAGATCGTAAATATTATGTTAATTTTGTAAATACATCGGGCCTGTGGTTGGGAAATGGAAGAGGTTAATATAAACGGAGATAGTAAAATTTCAAAAATTACAAATGTACTAAATTGTTATAAGAAAGGAAGACTACTCCTACTACAATTCAGTTTAAAATACTCTAGTCTAGGGCAATAGACAGAAAGTTGAGCCAGTAATATTTCTATTTGTCATATGTAGACTAAATGCCAGTTAGCAGAGTTAGCCCACAGGGAAAATTACTCTTGTCTAGTTTTAGTGCCGACTCGGAGTTTCACTTTATACATTATGTTTAATCGAATGTCTGCTGCATGTACAGATTTTCTAGATCTATACTTGTCTGTCAAATGTCGGTATAAATATAGATCTAGGCTTCCTGGTTGTATTGTGCATAGGTATGACCTCACTGTACTTCTAAACTTCTAGCATTGTTATGCTTAGCTCGCGGGGTCATAGTGTAGAAAATGTGTCAAGCAAAACTTAATGTTTACAGCCGTGTGCTTGGGTGTGTAGATAGAGAAAGTTAGATTTTCCTGCATACCTTCTGTGCTACGTAACTGTGTGTGCGTGCACGCTTCGAGCAGGTGTGTTGTATTATCTAGGAAGCCTGCAGGGGCTACAGGAAGGACAATTTAGTGAGCATCGCCAACTGCAATATACAAAAGTTATCTTTCCTTGCTCTACACAGGCAGACGATTGCACAGTATCGATGGGCAGGAGTTAACATGGTGCAACATGGACACTCTTATGTCCAGTATTAGCAAGTTGAAAAAGGTACGATTATAAATTTAGCTCGTCTAGCTAATGTTAATGTTTATTGGTTTCTAATGTTGATATTTTTGTGTTGTAATGTTTATATTTTTAGGTTTGTAATGCTGATGTTTGTAGTTGTGTAATTTTGGTAGTGTTATTACAAAGCTTATCTCAACTCACTATTTCTGTATGGTACAAATATTTGTGCCCTTTTTTGAAAAAGCAAGTTCCCATACTAGGATCAAGTGGGAACTTGACACAATTCTACAAATTAACCAACCAATTAATTAATTAATTACTGGTAATTAATTATTTTGTTTGACATTGGAAAAGGTAAATAAATCCTAAAGTATTGAGATGTGTGACTTTAAATGTGGAGTTCTTGGTTCTAGACAACCTTTTTTTTTTGTATTATTTTTTTTGTTAGATGATTCTTGTTTTTGTAATCTTGGTGTTTAAGTTTTGTAATGTGTTTTGTGGTTACTTAAGAAAGTACATTCAAAGAAAGTACATTCAATTCAGAAGTTGTTATATCACTCTTTGTTTTTTTACAACTGCCTTAATTGTTTTCAGGTCAAGCTGACCTTAAAGTCTCTCAGGCCGGAAAAATCTGAACTTGACCTGGAGAAGCTGGTCAGCATCTTGACCTCTGAACCTCATGATCACCATGGAATGGAGGGTATGGCAGCCATGTACCTGTCACTGGAAGGCTCCAGCCAAGATGACTCTGGAACTAGTCATGTAAGGATTAGAGCATTATGTCAAATAATCAGTTTACTGACTTCATAGCATTGACTAGGGTTTGTCATCAATGGAAATAATCTTTGTCATTAAAAATATTTTATTACCATGACATGAGTGAAAATATCACAGGATAAAATTTGGCATCTGTACAGTGGCATAGCTAGGGTGAGGGGAGGAGGGGGTATACCATGCACATTCTATATATGTCAATAAGTGTTAGTCAATCTATACTTTATATTTAAAACAGTATGTACAAGTCTGACTAGTAAATTAGTAAAGTTCTCCTTTCACACCTTGTGCTCTGTAGGGCAGATGATGTAAAGGTCATATGTTTCTGTGGCCTACGGTTAACAAAGGTGTCATATGGCCAGAACAATGACCAACCGCCTTTACTTTCCCCAACTAATGTTAGGTACCCATTAGAGCTGGGTGAACTCCGAGAGGCCCAAAGATCCAAAATTAAAAATCCCAGTCTTCACCAGAGTTCGAGCCCAGGACCCCAGTTCAGAAGCCAAGCACTTTACCGTTCAGTCACCTGGCTACAAATTATAAATTTATATGTGTTATCTTGGTCCTTTGCTGTGTGGTCATGTTGTATGCAGTTTTAACTGTCAACATGATGATGCCTAGTTCAAATCCTGTCAATTACCCTCCACTGTCCTTCTGCAGGAGGTTTGGGCTACAAAATAAAAATCTTTTCTAAAGAATAATTTGACATTTATAAATCAAAAACTCTACTTAAAAAAATAATATTGCTGTTTTAGCCAATAGTAAAATTTATAGGATAATTAAATTGCATAACATCATTATCATATATTTTCCTAGGATGGTCTAGTTTACAGCTACCCAGCAGAGAAAAATTCTCTCCACCAACTACAAGGCATGTTCTATACCCTGGCACATCTTGTCAAAGACATCAAGTCAGCCAGCACTATTAGAAAGTCAGTATCTCTCTCTATATCATGCAATACAGACTTGAATGTTTTTACTATGTAATGAGTAGTTTATTATCATTTTGATTTTTATAGTACAATCATAATTTGTGTTTGTGCTTGTTTCTGGTGTAACTGTTTGGTGAGGTGGTCTGTTCTGATTTAGTTGAAGAAGGGGAATACAAACAAGGGAAGATAAGATAAGGACATGTCCCTTTATTCAAATTTAAGAATTTTATATGCGTACATCAGTTTAGTAGTACTAGCTATATAGAGTTAAAAACTACCTTCTGAATATCTCAATGAACAAGACTAAATGAGATGAATAATTGGGTCTGCATAGTTGTTGTTTTTTTAGCATAATCTTTCTTTTATTTTTCATTCACTAAGTCAATGTTCTTAACCTAAGTATATATTATGTAGTCTCAGTGGAGTTATGCTAGCCATTTAGTACTCATGGAAACACTAATTAACATTTAATAATGAATTGCTTATCCCATTTTTTTCCCTTTACAGTACTACCTTGACCATAGATGACCAGAGAATCCATGTCGCCTACCAACAAGAGTATTCAGACATCTTGGTTTTTGCAATGCCAGCATCTCAGTGAGTTTTTTTTTTAAGTTACAATAGTTTACAAATATTTTGTAAACTTTAACTAGCAATTTTTGGTTTAGATTCAATAAGTCATTCAAATTTTATTTTCTAAACATAAAATTGTGTGTATTAGGCTTTAGAATAATATAAATGGCTTAGCAATATCTCAAGTATTGAATAGTTCAGCCTATAAGAAAAGTACAAAGAAAATTATCATCCTAATTGCCATTAGGAAATAACCTATTTTTTAGAGATTGATAAGTGAGTTTTTTTTAAATCTATGATTATTTAATCATTTATATTAACATTAATCCAGTTGAGAGGTAAAGAAGTGTGCACAGTCAAAAAGTTTTTGTGTTTAATTTTGCAGTGTTTCAGTTAGCCAGTTAAACACATTGTTGTCAGAGTTCGCCAGACTTTTGAGAATTCTGTTTGGATCTATTGAATCTGCCTTTAACAAGAGCAATCACTCTGGTTGGATTGACAACATTTTGACCTACCTCTTTCGACATGTTATGCAGACTTCGCAGATATTTTCCACAAATTCATCGCCTGGAGGACTGAAAGAGAAGGTCAACTTTGCATCTGAATGTTTACCATTTGTCAGATATTCCCATCATATCTCTTCCACAAGTTTACCAGAAGATCTCAAGGTTAGTTACTCTTAAAAATAAAAAAATAAAAACTGTTGTGTATATATTGTATCACATGTTAGAAATGTTTTCTCTTTTGATAACAGTATTCTAAAGTTCAATATGTTTAATTAGAGGCTATGAAAGATCCTAGCAAAATTTATCATTTCAGGTTGAGGTTGACAAGTCATTAAGCAAATTCTCCTCATCTGATTTTGCAGATATGGTGAGTAACTTTTAATTACTTCCCTTATTTTTATTGTTCCTTTAGGTATTTTTTTTTTTTAGAGGTTCTCCAAAATTCTATGCAGATCTCCTGTGAGATGACTTACAGAGATCTAATCAAGAAAACAAGACTAAAATCCTTGAGCCAAACTGTATTTTTACAAACCTTTTCAGCCTCTTTCTAATTCTCAATGATATTTATAAGCGTATAGAACAAAATCTTTTTTATAAGGAATGTCTCTGAATTGTTTGATAAAAAGATGGATCATTCATTTGTATATATTACCTTTGAAAGTCTTAAATCTTATTAAAAATATTTTCAAAATTATCTTTTATTGTTAAGTATTTGAAAATGTGAAAGACAAAAATTATAATTAATTTTTTTTTTACAATTTCCTAATAGTCTGAAAATTTTTATGGCTGCCGACGGAAGTACCACATATTGGGTTCATGTTTCTACTACTCTGGTCAGTTGGTCAGTAGTCAGCTGGCACCCTCTGACCTCCAGGACATTCACCTGTACCTCCAGCACCATGGTCTCCTGGAGCTGACTTCACGCTGCAGTGTGGCCCAACTGGTAGTGTGGCATGAAGTGTACCCGACAAGATTCTGCCATGACATTGCAGATATCAACAACACTTTTGGCTACTCTGAACCAAATGCCAGATGGTGTCATCTTATTGTTGGATTGGTAATAATAGACTTTGTAATACTATGACAGTACTTTAGTCCTACAGTTATAATTACATTAAACACATATTACTGTCACAAGCTAAGCTTACACTGGCAGTAGATTGGTTGGTTTCTTTCATATTTACAGCTTGGCTTAACAAATCTATTTCATGTGAATTAAATATTGTGATTCTAAACATGATTATTCTTGCCTAAAATTTCAATTTATGGATTAATTTCTGTGCTGTATTAATTGTTGAGCATGTTGTGTTCATGTAAGGACAATGAATCTGTTAAATTAATCCTCGCAACTGAACATTCACAAAGTTCTAACATAACACAACTATATAAAGACAATCAAAGTTGATAATATGTTTTTGTGTTTGTAAAAGTATGTTATCTTCCACAGAAATATGGCATCTTTTGTTGTCTGTTAGAAACTGTCAGTGTTCCAATGAAGTAAGTCATTTTTTAACTAATGAATTCAGCTGTAGAAGCAGCATTTTTAATAATTCATTTTAAGTCAGACCAATTAGTGTAAAAAAGGGAAGGTACTCATTTCAGACCTATGGGTCACTTGATGTATAAGTCATCTGTTTCATTAGCCTAATGAGGGTGTCACGTGGCTATACAGCAGGTATTCATTAGAGTTGGATGCCCTAAAAATCAAGAAATTCATAACCCCAGCCTTCACCAGGATTTGAACCTGAGACCCCCTCATTTAAAAAGCCTAGTAATTGACACCTCATACTCGTTCCAATCAAAATCAGCTGATTAAATGTGATATCTCTGTTTTCATGGTCAGATGTTAGGCTCAGAGATATGAAGTTAAAGAGTTTCAAATTTAGATGCTTTTACTGGATGAAGTGTTTTCATGGTCAGATGTTAGGTACAGAGATATGAAGTTAAAGAGTTTCAAATTTAGATGCTTACACTGAATGAAGTACTGCATAAATAAAAAAAATAATTATCCCAAAACATTTTTTTTTCATTTCAGAAAATTATCTCCCTTGAGTGCAGATGTGTTCTATATTGATCAAGCAAAGGCCTGTCTATTGCAATTACAGACACCAAATTTACTGGCAGCTCTTAATATCAGGTAAATTACCACACAAGGCAGTGTCATTGAAGCTTATTAATAGGAAATCATTTTCTTAGAGCTCTATGCCAAATCATTTTCTTAGAGCTCTATGCCATATTTATACCAGACTGTACATTTGAGAAGTAGCAGCTTTTGGCTGGACATGGTCATTGTGTTAATCATACATTCTTCTTCACATTAACAGCTTAATCAAACAACTAGTTAGTCTTAAAACAATATGCTAAATTAACAGCATTAGAAGAGCAATAGAGATAAGTTAGTAAAGAAACAACACTGATCATTTTATTTATGCAAAGAAAAAAACAGAATTTAAGATACATTTTAAAAAGCATAGTTTTGAATGAGCAAGCCTATTATTAATTAAATCATAACTTTTGTTTTATATTTTAATTGCTGATGTTAAATGTGATTGTAGTCAAATGTGTCTTTCTAAATAAATGTGATCACTGACATTCACATTACGAATACAGTACATACAATATTTATGAAATATATTTAATAAAGCATTTATCAAATAAATAGTGTGTAGGAATGGCCACAATTGGAACAAAAAAAAATATTTGTATAATTTATTGATTCTATAGATATTTACAACAAATGTTGAACACGTGAAATTCAGTCATCAATGTAGTTTCTATTTTAAAGTTTATCTCTTTCTATGTCGGAATTGATGTAATGTATTCTCTATTTCATTACTGTGTGTAGCTGAACCATTCACTTAGATGACAAGTTGTTAATTTATGGACATTCATCTAGTGTATTTATACAGGATAAAATATCCTTCACATTACATATTACACTGTAACAAAATTATTAACAAATAATTAAACAAATTATTATCAAATTTAGGTATGCAACATAAGTCTCTGATTGATGTTTTCTAAATCTCTCCATCTCTCTCTATTTCTGACCAATTAAAATGTTTGAACTCTCCAACCTTGTACTTTAAGTATTGTTTACATGCCTTCATTCATTGTATGTAAATAAATTATACCTTTGACCTCAAAATATGTAGGCCTACACATTTATTCTGGTTTCAACTGATATGATTATTACCATTTATTTTTTTTTCTGAAAATTGATTTTGTCACAGTGTCAGCAGGGAGTGCCAATCAGCTGTGACCAAGTCAGACTACTGTGCCACTTACATCAAGACCAGCTATGAGAAAACAACCCAGATGTTTGGTGAGAGCCTGAAGCAGAAGTCCAACAGCAACAGCTCTTTTGTGGCAGCGCTGCAATCTGATTGGAGGAAACTGTCTCCCCGAACAGTTGCTCCTGGAGAAAATTTTTACCAGGTAATTAGAGCCACATTAAAACTTGGGTCCATTGGAAAAAGAAATAAAAATCCTACTTAATTTTCAAGAAATAAATGTTTCTTCTAACAAAAAGTACAAGAGATAATACTGCATGCTTTGTCATTTGGAAACTTAGCCTGATGTTAAACTGACCCACAAATATAATGCCAGATAGGCCTACAAATATAATGTCAGATAGGTCTACAAATTTAATGCTATACCATGAATGTGTCTTAACAATTGTAAACAAATTCTGGGACTTTAATAGATTCTAGCAAGTAAACAAAAAAGTCTAGAAAATCAAGTGTTCTCTGTCAATGACCGTCCATGAGCAAATATCTCTCTCAAATATCCTTTCTTTCGTAAACATTTTCATCTTTGTAGTTTGATTGAAAGGGAAGTAACTGCTGTTTCAAAAGTCACCTGTGTCAACTCAACCCTTGTGACTGGTTACCACACTTAGACCAATGCAGTGAAGAAACTCTTCCCCTTTTTAAATTATCCATTCATGTTATGTATAGATACACTCATTACTTGGCCCATTTCTTTTGACACAGCTGCCATTGAGATTTTATTGCCAGAAACTAAAGTGGGATTCGGATTGGGTAAAAGGAATAGACTTTCTCACACCCTCCCTTCTCTCCAATTAGAAAAGTATTTCTTCAAATTATTATTTATGAAATTTATTAATATTATAGTTTTTTAAAATAGGATTTTTTTTTCTTGTTTATTGCCCCTCAACTTGCTATTAAGTTGAATCCATTTTTTTATGCCTTGATCCTTTTAAACTTAAAAGATGAAGAGCATGACATTTGAAGAATTAAGTATCAAACATTTATGTGTGTGTGTGATGTGTGTGTGTGATGTGTGTGTGTGTGTTCTGTGAGTCTATATACTCCTCATGTTCATTTTGAATGTGATAGAATTTCTCGAGATGTTTTCTTTATCAACATATCTGCTTTGACAGAGTCCTGAGAGTGGCAAACTGTACCCAGTGTCCCATTGCAGTGTAGCTGGCAGTGGAACACTTGAGCTTTCACTACCAACTTCTCTCTCTGCCAACCCTTGCATTAACAGGTGAGCTATTGAAAGCTTTGTATTAGCAGAAATCCAGCTATTTATTCTAGGGTAGAAAGGGTTAAACTGTATTACCTTTGTGTAGACTTTTAAAAAAATATAAAGATTTTTGACTGGCTCTGTTGTAGTTGAAAAAAAAAAAATATTAGATAATTGATTTAATAATTTGTTTGTTTAGGATTTCATCTGGCAGAAACCCTTCTATCTATCAGTATTGTTATTTGGATGGACTGGAGGGGACACTGGTCATTGGAGCTGATGTTGACTCATCTGGAATCTTCCAGTCTCAAATTGTTCACACTTTTTATTTGTGCTGCAGACAGATTCATGATTTATTCCATGACATGGGAGAAAAATGGGTTAGTGCTCTTCTTTTAAGTTCCTCTCAAAGAACTAGAATAGAGAGTAATCAGATTTCCTTTTTAATTTGTTCGACCAAATGAGTTTAATTACTTTATCTTTATGGATATGTAAAAGGATGGTGGGATTAGTTAGTAGAGCATTTGGCTTCAAAATCATTATTTCAATTTTCACATCTATTAAACAATAGTCTTGTTTCTTAGGCTGAAAACCTGTAGTGAAATCTTTAAAATATATACAGATCTGAATGAACAAAATACACCTTGATCATATATTTGGACACAAAAATATCATTTCTCAATATTAAAAGAAAATTTTAAACTATTGTTTTATACAAATAATAAAATTAGACGAATGCTGTTTTGGTAAAAACAAGTTTTTTGAAGAACTTTTCTTTTTTTTTTTTTAAATGTGTAAATGTGTGCATGCAGATATGTTTTATTTTTCTATGTACAGCAAAGTTCAAAACATCAAGTCAAAGGGGGAGATAATGAGCATTATGATGAAGTTAACGCTGACTGTAGTCTTAGTGGCATGAAAGAACATGGAGTTCTGATGACCTTTAACTCTCACATTAAAGAAGATGGACACAAAAGTCACCAAGCTCTGGAATACTGGGTTGTTGGGTTAGTCCATTTTATTATATATATATATATATAGGTGAAATTTCAGCAGAAATGGCTTACATTTTAAAAAATCTTGCTATAATGTACCGATAGTATTTTTATTATAGCTTTTATACAGTTCTACTTTCATGCTTATAGCATACTCAGAGCACTATGGTCCAATCTCATTTATGTCCAGTTGGTATCTTGGAGAAGGTTTTCCCTGCTGCCTTTAGGCTCTCATTAAACACAACTCTGCCTGAGTCTTGTCGATTTCAAAGACAAGCCCATCATGCTGTTCACCCATTACATAAATATCCAAGCCAAGTTCAAGTGTATTTAGCCTCTCAACCATGCTTCCCACACTATAAAATGTTGATATATGAAATAAAAGGGAAGGGTTTGCTTTTACTAGTTCAAGTACTATTCTTATCAAAATGTTTTGAAACTTTTTGTTTTTAGTGGTTAAGATTTGTTCATGCAGTCATTTTAATCCCCCTATTTAGAATCATATGGCTAAGTGATAAAATGCTTTGCTTTCAAATCTGGGGTCCTGGGTTCAAGATTAGGTAAAGTCTGGGATTAGGAATTTGGGGATTTTTATAGTGCTTCCAAGTCAATTCAATTCTAATTGGTACCTGACTTTAGTCAAGGAAAGTAAAGACGGTTGGCTATTGTGCTGGCCATATGACACCTTGCTTGTTAACCATTGGCCATAGAAACAGATGACCTTAACATCATCTGCCCCATTAATCACAAGGTCTGAAAGGAAAACTTAACTTACTTTAGCATCATTATTTTTTTGGTTCTTATTAAAGCATTTTTTGTGGTTGATCATCATTTATTTAAAAAAAAACAACAGTATTTTTTAATTTCTTGTTTTTCAATGTTCTAGTCGCAAGCTGAAGAGACCAAGTTCAAGAGAAATGTTTGTCTGCTTCCATGCGTTAACCTCACAACTTATCATTGATCTTGCTTTCAAGTTGTCATGAGCCTTCATCACTGGAATATTTTTTTGTTTTTGGACATTTCTTTTCTTAAAATAAAAGCCAAACAAACAAAAAAACAGGCATAATCGAAAATGTCACACAGATTAAAAAAGCAATTAGTATGATTGTAAATAGTGATGTACATAATACTGTAAATATTCCACCAGACTGAATATTTGTTGCATGTTCAATACACACACACAAATAAGCTTTTAAATATTGGTAAAATATTGATTAAATTCTGTAAGAATATGTATTGATATTTGAACCAGATGTCTTCCAGATTGCTATATATTTAGTATATGAAACCCATTGTAATAGATTGCATGTATATATCCTGTTGACTTTAGTTCAAATCTTGCATATTTTATAAGTAGTATTTAAACTTGACATAATAGCACACATTATAACTATATCTTATACATTTCTATAACTTGGTATTGTTATATTTATATAAGGAATAGAATGTGATTTATTTTATTGACTTATAGCTTCTTTCAGCTGTCCTTTTATCTGTTGGAGCAATGGGGCACCACACATAATCAGTCAAAAGTCTATTTCCATTCCTGTCTTTTGCCAGGATTTAAGTCTCTTTCAAAGACAGGTCCATCCATCCCTTACTGTTGTCCACTAATCACATCCTTTGTCTGCCTCTCCTTTTTTCCCTGACAATGTTCTCTGCAGAAATGTCTTTGCCAGACTTAAGGATCTTGTTATATGGCCTTACAGTCCTAATTTGAATTTTTTAGCAGTATACAGTAGATCATCATGGCATCCAATGGCCATTGTGATCCTGTTTCCATCATTTAATCATCTTTAGTGTATTTCTCATTTCCATGTGTCTTGTAAAACATTATAATTAGGATAATATTTTGAAGCCATTGAACATAAAATGAATTGATAGTTGCTTCCTGTGTTCAACTTTAATTATCCAATAGTTGACAGACTTGAGCCATCTTATGGCTTATAAATTATTGTGTAGACAACCTTAATATCATGACTATCATCGACATATCCTAATTCATTTATATCATTTTGGAAATTCTTTTTTAATACAAAACAATATGTTACATATTTTGATCAAAATTGCCAACAATTTGTATATGTTTCAAATATTTAACACTTTAAAAAAAAAACTTGCCCGTAAACACTTATAAAAAAAATTGAGAAGCTTGAAAAAGAATTTTTGCTTCCAAATTTCTGAAGTTGTTTTACAGGAAGTGTCAGTTTTTTTCCCTATTTTTTCTGTTTTATTGTGAACTTAAAATGTTCTATTATTTACTACAGCTCAATCACAGTAAGTCAGACTTTCACATTTAACAATGTGTCATGAATTTCTTATGTTGTAAGTTACAGATCCTCCTTCAAAGTAGAAGATATTAGTACATCCTTCTTTAACATCCTGATAAACCTTACCAATGATTAAATGATCTAAACATCTTTCCTCATATCTTTATCACATGATACCTAAGTTAGTAGACATTGACTCATTCTATTATTCACTTAGTCTGAAGTACTTTGATTGACAGTTTATATTTATAAATAGAAATGCTCGAAACATTATAACATATTGTGCACCTTAAACCAAAAAAAAAAAAACATTTATGGTTCCACTTTTTATCTTTTCAAATTTTTTTTTTAATAAATGAGAAAAAATATGAAGTACTGTAATTGTATAATTAGTTAAAATTCTAATATGGACATTTCAATGCATTGTCAGTAATTTGTCAATCAAATCATATAATCTTTTTTTTTTTTTTAATATATTTTTTTTTGGGTGGGGATTATGTTTTGGCTTTATTGTTGTCCTTTGAATTAAAGTAGTGGTAGATCCTGACATCTGTTGATTCAAATACCACTCCCCCCTTTTTCCCCTCCTTTCAAATAAATATGACTGTCCATTGGAAGTAAAGATATCAAAAAGGATAAGAGATAAATGGCAAGTCTCATTATAAAGAAAATGTGTGTATTTTTCTTTTATTATTTTTCTGGTGATTATTGATCTTATATTTTGATCAAATATTGAACCTAACAGTCAGTGCCATGTCTTGAACTGTGACCTTATATGACAAGTATACACTTGTCATCAGACTCTAGTCTTATATATATATATATAATGTACACTGTTTGACAGTGTACTCATGTTTGTACAGACTGTTACTACCTCATCATAATGAACAGTTTTTTATTTGTTGTTTTTGTATTCTTGAGATAATGGTCTTGTTACTTATTAAATTATTTCTACTGCAAGTCATTATGAGAGATTGTCATTTATTTAACTTTAAATGTCAGACATATTACTATTACACATGTTGAAATAAAAACTAAATGTGAATATAAAATAAAGCAAATGTATATTGAAAATGTATGCCCTCTGGACTTTCATCTCAATCATCTCTGGTTTGGAACCTAACATCCACCCCGTGGCTAGGATGCAACAATCTTATAATGTAAAATTGTTTTGGTTGTTCCTTCAGAGTTAAGGATAATCTACTTCCTAGTGAAAACTTCTCACAGGGTGATGGGGGTCAACAGTGAGTAGGGTATGAACCATCAAGATGACCGAATGACAGTTCAGCATGCATACCTCACAACTATAAAGCCTGAATATTTTAAAGGTACAACAAAGAAACAAGTGATAAAGTGATCAGCTAAACATGAATCAAGTAGGCCTACTAGACACAACTGGAGGGTCTGTTAGATCTTTCCCTGAAAGCACTCAAACATAAACAGTACATAATACCTGAACATTTTGTCTTTTATGTAAAGCTCACACATTTAGACAGGAGGCTGATGTTAAGGCCATCTGTTTCTTTGGCCAGCAGTTAAAGAGCAGTGTGCAATGTGGCTAGCACATCAGCCAACCACCTTTACTTTCCCCAACTTTAGTAAAGTAGATATTACAATTGGGTGGATTCATAGGGGGCCCTAAAATCCTGAAATAAAAAATTCAAACCCAGGACCCCAAGTCTGGATGCCAAGTACTTAACCACTCAGCCACCGCGTCCCCAAAAGTAAAGTACCCCTTTCAGACTTTACAATCTATAGGGCAGATGATGTGAAGGTCATCTATTTCTTTGGCCAACGGTTAATGAGCAGCATGACCAACCACCTTTACTTTCCCCAATATAAGTTGGGTGGCTGAGTGGTTAGTGCTTTGCTTTCAAACCTAAGGTCCTGGGTTCAAATGTCAGTGAAAACTTTGATTTTGAACTTTAGGAATTTTAGAGCGCCCCCGAGACCTTTTAATTCTAAAACTCTTTGAAAAAAAAATATTTTAATTCTTCAAGCAGAAATTATCCAAATATTGAACTCGCACTCTATATGAAGCAATAATGCAAATTATCTTATAGATTACAGAAATGTTACTTCAGAAATGAAGAAAATTATGTCCTATGCATTTCATTGGTCAATCTAGTCATGCATGTTAAGCAGTGACTTAAACTCTGCTGAGTTGGTTTTCCAGGCTGATTCAGGCAACCCATTCCATTCTCTAAAGAAGATGAAGTCTTTGTACAAATTAGTCCTAGCATATGGAATACAAAATGTGCCTCATAATAATCAAAATTCAATAATCAATTCACAGTAGATAGAGCTTGATTTGACATGAGGCTTATAACTTGCAGATTTAACAGTGATTTGTTACCCTTGTCTCCTCTAGATGTAGATTTTCAAACCAAAAGTTCAAGATTCTCATTCTGGAAATGAATTATCTCCCTTTTCTATAATTTACTCTTCTGTGGAGGAAGGTTGAAGCACCCCTATAACCATTTGTCAACTTTGTCACTAACAAAGATTAAACATGTTCAGTTAATTGTTTGAGTGTAATTGGAACCTTTCATTGGAAGTCACTGTCATTTTGAATGAAGCAGATGACAGAATATAAATTGGTAAGTTATTTCCCCTCACTAATGCATATTTGTGAGTTGTAGAATAACTTTGATTTGTTTCTTCAAATACACAACATTGTCAAAGTATTTTTATATTTAAAGTAATAAAAACAAGTGTGTCTTACTTCTATCACACACATATATTTTAGATGGAGAACAAACAAAAGATAGGAATCAATAAATACATTTTATTGGTAAAGTTTATAATAAGGTATCAAATCTTACAGTTATTTTGATGTCAAATCAAATTATGTAAATTTATAAACACTGTATTTTACAAACCAATGATCAGCAGAAAGTCACAGGGTCAGTTGTTGACCAGAGGGCATGATAATGTATTGCCAAATATATATTTTAAGTGTACAGCATTTCAGATTATGAAGATGGTAGACCAGATTATAAGATTTCAAGATGGTAGACCAGACTATAGGATTTCAAGATGGTAGACCAGACTATAAGATTTCAAGATGGTAGACCAAAGTATAAAAATTTCAAGATGGTAGACCAGATTACAAAGATTTCAAGAAGGTAGACTAAATAATAAAAATGTTAAGATGTTATAGAGATGAATTATAATTGATTGTTAAAACAACAAACACACAAAATGTTCATTTGAGAAACAGTTTTGTAGCAAAACACTTTGATCAAATCTAGAATGTATGTTATGGATGGGGTCCATAAGATCTTGTGGTCACTAGCGGTCACTCAAGTGTTATGAACACAAAGTAAATGATGCCACACTTTTAGTCTAGATAGCATTCCAATTATGAACACTTTAAACATCATTCATTAAACTTTGCATTTATGTTTAAGTTATTGAACCAATTTATTGTACTTAAAGACACATTTTTTTAAAACTGATTTAAACTCTATTATTGTACAATCATTTCACTCAGAGTGTAGGCTAAACGTGAGATGACAGAAATATTTAGACAAGGTTTGACCTACAAGCAAAGATTTAATACACATAAAACCTTAACATTAGTTATTTATCTATTTAGATTTTTACATAAAAGGACTAAGCACATAACCAATTAAAACCAACATGGAAAGATTAGAAACATACAAAACCTTAACTTTAGTTATTAATCTATTTGGGTTGTTACATAAAGCTATATAATTAAACACATAACCAATTAAAATTTTGCAATCTTTCATATTCTTTGGACTTGAAAACAATGACTTATTATGATAAACAAAATTTATCAACAAAAGGAACTGTTAAGTTGAAATTATTGACATAAACAGTTCAATAACATCAATAACATAATAACTTGTCAACAACTTTATAAGTGTATAAGTATGTATGTACATTTCTTTTGAAAACATTTGCTGCACAATGTGCTCAGTGTTATGATAAAATTGAACACAATGTAAAAAAAAACAAACAGACTAGATCACGACTCAAAGAGAATAAAAAAATATGTATACAAAAATGCTGCACATAATAAGTTTGGTGCAGCTTTATCACATGGTATAATCCTAGCCATGGTGTTCTAGCTGTGATGTTCCATTTCTCAAAGAAACACTGAAAGCTGGTGATGTTAACTTATAAAGCTCTGAGGAATAAGACAGCACAAGATGTCTACATGGAAATAGTTAAAACAATAGTCATCTTAACCATATTGACTTGTGTAAAAATGTAAAACATTAAATTGGTCAGGAAACCGTTGACATAATAATATGGTAATATAGGATACAGCATTAAATAAATAATAAAATGTTTTATACAAAATTTGCATATACATAAAACTGATCAATGACAATAAAAGTCCTACTTGAAATGTTCTTGTTTGGTCAAATGTTTAATGACATAAATCAGCTTGCATGGATACCCTTAATAGATTATCATTAATCCTAGAGGCCACAATAACCAAAACTATTGTGAGCTTCTTTTTATTTAACTTAGACGTGACAGCCTTAGTTCGAACTATTCTAAATGTAATGAGTGGTGTAGCTACAGACCTAGATAAAATGTATTATCCTAAGATTAGTATGATCTCTTCAAAATGTAATGTGTGGTGTAGCTACAGACCTATATAACATTTTGTATTATCCTAAGATATGCAGGAGTCAGAGTCATTAACTAATTTAAAATGTTTGAATGCACTAAGCCACAGTCATATGAGTTTCACAGGACAATGAAAACTACAAAGGAAATTAAACCTTTCCATATCAACTACATTTTGTTTTAATTTGTTAGTTCTAGATTCAATATAATTTTTTAAAAGTTGTTTTCTTAGAGTAGCATACGGGTAACTAGAATAATCAAAACATTGAACTAAATTTACAGTAAATTGAATATCTAGAAACAAAATTCAATTTTCACACATAGAATGCATTGGGAACTGCCAACTGGCAATGAAACCAAAAAGGAACATTGCAATAGTTTAATGCTGCCAGACTTGTGTATGTTAAGTAATGATCTCATTCCATAATCTTATGAAGCCACTAAGAATTGATTAGGTTAGAGCCTGTCAGTGGAGAATTTGTTTGTGGGAAGCTTATTCAACACACCAGCCAGCCGTGAAGAGTGGAAAGTTGGCAATACATTCAGGTTGTTTGGAGCTTTCATGTCACCTCCGAGTGGAGGGGCAAAGTCCTGAAAGTCCTCAGGGTCAATGTGCGGAGCGACATACGGACGGTTCTCATGCTTGTTCAAGGCAAGCTGGCGTAGGTTCTCTGCTTGAGCAGATCCTAGTTCTGCAACAAGGCAGCTCAGACGACTGGTGGGATTTTGCAGCAAGTAGTATGGAGTGTCAACCTCTGCTATCTTTCCTTCTGAAAAAATCTGATAGAAAAAAAAAGTTAATTAATTTAAACAAATAAATGCAGAGTAATGGGCACAAACAAGATCTGAAAGAAAAAAAAACTGACCATGATCCTGTCAGTATGTATGATTGTATCAGGTAGATGTGCTATGTGCAACACTGTACTGGATGGAAACTGAATTCGCAAGATATTCTGGATCAGTGTGTTACACCTAGAAGTCAAACAGTTCTAAATTTTAGAATAAACATTAACAACAACATATATGTGTTATAACTATAAGTGAAACATTTTGGACTACACATCTGATATGGCAAAACATTAATAGCAATGAAGATAATTGTGTTATAAGTTTTTTTTAGATTGTGATCTTTTCTACTATTGAAATATTTGTAGATTTCAAAACCAACTGTAATTTCTATATTTTGAAAAAGAAATGAAATTAGCAGCAGCAAACAATGTTTTGACAAAACGAAGACAGTTAAGTCACAGAATGTAGCTTGCACAATGAAAGCCACATTCTCCAATACTGTCCTAGGTCAATGTTTACATTTATATATAATAATTAACCATTAAATCCTAAATATTTTATTGCAACCTTAAAATGATTTAATTTTTATAAAAATTTAATTAATAAAAAAAAAGAAAATAACTTTTGGTCTTACATAATGTCAAGACTAGAACTTGGTTCCTCATAAATAACTATTTTTGATTGCTGTAACATGGCAGATGCAAGTCGGAGAAGTTGTCTCTGACCAACACTCATTCCATCTGCCAGAATGGATATGTCAGTTGCTAGTTTGTTGTCCAGAGACAAGACAAGAGTGGAGAGGCGAACCTTAAAAACAAACACAATTAGAAAGTTATTAACATGTGGCCATAATGATCAGTTCACCTAGTTCCTCTCTTAAGCTAGCAGCATTGCCAACTGAAGAAGAGCTTAACAACTTTTTTCAAAACCTTTATTACTTGCCTTTTAAAAAATACCCAGAAATACATAGCCATGATTGGGTCCTGACTTTCTCCACCACAAAGACACATTTCAGCCAACTACCTCCACATTCTAGCAAAACGTACATTAGTTGACTATATAACTTACCTCTTCCAGGACCTTCCAAACTTGGGCGTCAGTAAAACTTTGATCAGGGTCAAGGTTTTCTCTGATACTTCCAATGAATAAAGTTGGATTCTGAGGCATTTGAGAAACAAAATAAAAATTTTACCTAAGGATTAGTTGAATCTTCAAACAACTATAAAATCTTCAACTATAAAATCTTATTTCTAATAGAATGCAATTAGATTTTCTCCTTAATTTTAAAACTCAATATTTAAAAGCAAAAAATGTATAGACCTGGGATATATACATAAGTTTGTCTCTGAGTTTGTTCTTCTGTAAAGTCAATGTGTCCAGTCCATCAATACGCACAACACCAACATAGTCAGTTAAACGAAACAGCATGGACAGAAAAGCCCTTTGTTCTGATGCAGTACAGAATATCATGCCCATCTGAGTAAGAGTTCACATATTAGTAAATAATTACATAATAATGGGTATAAACTAATGGTGCTGACTAAGTCTTTACATCGCAATTAAACAAAATAGCATTTTAAAATAATAAAATGTCTATTAAAAAAAGTACCGAAGGCACACTAGACAAAACCCAAACAACATAGAAACAGAGATTAGACAGTTTATATTATGTTTCAGGACCTTCCTTCAGATTTAAAGATCATCACCCCTTAGCCCAAACCTACTGCAGGATGGTGGGCAATGATTGCGGACTGGGTTCGAACCTGGGACTGTCAAGATGATAGTCCAGGGCACATATTTATGTCTTTACTACCCTGTATCAATGCCAGACCTAAGACTCTCATAAAAAATATATAAACAATTACCTAATAACCTTTTTATACAGAAAACTTTATAATTATGTATAATCACATACTATAGGTAATCCCTAAAAAGACAAGACAAAGATATATGCCATATAACCTGGCAAAAAAGTACCTATTGATTCTTTAAAACTAACCTTCCTAACTTTGATTTTTCAAATACTGAATCAAATGTATATAAATATAGGCTTTCATTTTTTTTTTAGAGTATGTCTTTTTAAATGGCTTACTTTTTCTTGCGCTCTGATGCAGCACCAAATGTTTCTCAATAAGTTGCCTCCCTTAGCGGGTGCCCCATTGGCTGGAGGAACAGAGACTCCCTCACATGTGATTATACCATACCTGGGCCAGCCAGGTGGAGTGGGTGTGTCTACTTCTGCTAGAAGAGGGACTTCTGGAGAGAGCTGATAGTACTGCAGCAGATGTGACACTGACCTCATCTAGAAACATCCACAGACATCGTTTTGTTAAATTTTCAAATATTTTATATATCTGTATAGTTTGTCATAACAATAGATTTTTTATATCTTTTCAGAAGCACTTTTATGTTGGGCTTTTATTTTTCACAATGCTAAATGATTGTGTGTATGAGGGGGCAACGGTTATTGTAAATGGCATTAGAATTTTATTTGTTTCATATTTTTTATGGGTAAAGTTTAAATTGTGTCTGTCTATTACCTAAGTATAATCATCATAATCAACATATTTTATCAGATTTACATCTTTTCATACAAAAACAATTTTTTATCATTCTCTAGAAATTGATGTTTTCATCTAAGAACTAGTATTGTGAAATGTTAATGCAAATAATTCATAAAATTTTGTCTAAAAACAATCTTCCTTTTTTTAATATCATGATTCAAAATTAAATATAAAGAAAGAAAAATAATAGTATTTCAGCTCATAAGTATTTGTCCATACCTTGAAATGTACTGCTGCAGATTTTCTCAAGACAGGTTGATTTACATTTGTAAGATTTAGGGAGTAATACAAAGATAGAGCCACTAATGATGCAGGTAATTCCAAGCCTAGTCCAAGAGAAACAAATGTTTCAAACATTAAAAGCTAGTTTCACAGCAATTATTTGGCAATATGTTTATAAAAGCTCATTTCAACCAGGACTCACCTTGGAACTCTACCACCAGGAATGAAGCTAGAACTACACCAATGACTAGAGCCAAACCAATCAGATCCACTCTTATACCAAACCATCTAAACAAATTTGGGAATTTGATTTACATTTTGTTTTATGATGGTGTGTTAACAATTTTATTTTATTTAAATTTTTCTTTACAAAATACTATTAACTTTTTGCCCTTTACATAAAAATATTTAATAAGAATGAAAAGCAACAATCCCATAAGCACGAATAATTAATAAGTTTGTTTTTATAAATTATGAATGGAAGAAATTGTCTTAATTTATCTTCTAGTTCATATTAATGTAACAAGAGGTCTTCACCTGTTGGCAGCTAAATGAAGGTAGCAAGCTGCGGTGCTTCTGTCTTGGTACACATCAAATTTGTGTAGAAACCTTTGCTCCACATTTAAAGACCTCAAGGTTTGAATTCCTTCCATGCTACTCACAACATGAGCTCCTACAGCACATTTAGCTGCCAGATGTAAGCAAGGGAGGAAATTTAAATTTGTTTGCAAAATCTCTAAGTATGGAATTATATTTTTATTTTTAATCTTCAATACAGGATTTAGTTAAAGCTAAATTGAACTATTACAAGTGTCTAACAGAAAGAATTAGAAAATACTTCTCTCACAAATGTATTTAGCCTAGAGCACATTGAGCATAATAGAATATAATAGCGTTATTTTGCAAATAGGGGACACAATGTCTAAGTGGTTAAATGCAAGGCTTCCAAACCTGGGGTCCTAAGTTCGAATTTGGTGAAGACTGGGATTTTGCATTTTGGGATTTTTAGGGTGCCCCTGAGTCCACCCAACTCTAATGGGTACCTGACTTTAGTTGGGAAAAGTAAAGGCCCTTGGTCATTGTGCTGGCCACATAACACCTGCTTGTTAACCGTTGGCCATAGAAACAGATGAGCTTAACATCATCTACCCCACAGATCGCAAGATCTGAAAGGGAAACTTTACTTTTACTATTATCCAAATAACCATCATCCCACTAGGCATCATAAAATTGTTTTAAAATTTGTTATTGAACATTATGATATGAAAGATGAACAAAATCCATTTGCTGAATTCACAATTTGCTTGAGAAACTTTCCATTGAAAAGCTCTACTTTAAACAGAAATGTCATGGCAAGCTGTAATTTAATAATTTCTTGGAAAATAAATCAAAAGCCTACATTTTGTTCATATCTATATTTAAGCTTTATAACCTAAAACTAATGTTTCTAATTAAACCTTTAAATACTGAGGAAGTAGACATCACTTATTTAGTCATTAGTTAGAAAGATAAAGTTTGGCAAGCACAATGACCAACAGACACAATTGGCTAGACAAGGATTTAAATTATAATGTCTCAGTTACACAGTAAGTATTACATCAGCCAGATGTATAAAAGTGTTGAATAAAGTTGCATCATCACATTTTTTTGCTGATTAAAATTTGGTAAGTAATTGACATTTGCAACAAAGAACAAAACAGAACTTACAGGCCAGCTCTATCCGCTCCACATCCTGTGTGGCTTTATAGAATCTTTTCACAGCCCACATGAAGAGAAAAAACAAAGGGACTATCACAATGAACAGCCAGTAATTGACACAGCCAACAATTAAAGCAGTAGCCAGCAGGACACTCAGAGACTGGAAATACAGATCGAATTGAGAATTAATCCATTAAAGATAAAAAATAATAAATCTATTAATAAAATTTAAGATGGAAAAAATTCAAAATATAAGTAATAACTGTAATTAAGTAAAATATTAAATGGTTAAAATTATCACGGAGAAAAAGATTTGTTGAATAAATTAATAATCATCTTGTCAATATTGGGTTCAATTTGAAAAGAGGAGAGAAAACTGCTATCAGGTATAGAAAACTATACATTAAATACATTGGTCAATGCTATTAAAGAATTCAAGAGTTTGATCTTAACCCAAAAGAAAACTTTTGATTTTCAGTTTTTAAAACTTAAATACCATACCCATCTTGCTGAAGTTTTGCATCCGTGCATCAAAAAGAGGGTGCTGTTTATTCCTTACTGTAATTCTATTTTTCTTTTAGGATTTCTGGGTTATTAAAACTTTATGTTTTACATAGATTATGTTTTGAAAGTAGCATTGTTTGACATCTCATTCCCAACACCCTGACAAAGTTATCTTATATATTACAGACATTTCTGCCCAAATCCATTTGTTAATCTAGTTTTTATAAGATAAAATAGGAATACAAGCTTAAACTGATTCAGGCAACCTGTCTCATGCTCTAATGAGAGAGAGAAGTTTAGTCTTTCCATAATGGAATAAAAAATGTGCCTGGTAGATACATTACACATTATCCTTGTCTAGTATTCTAGTCTATGTATAAGAAGGTCTATGTTCACTGACATCTAGAAATATCATTAAGTTCTAATACTCTTTCAGCCAGACAAGCAGAGACAGTTTAAGGATAAGATTTTAACTCCATCATAATAACATTGAACGAAATATCCATTGACAGTGCACTAACCTCTATCAGATCCAAAAGAACTGGTGGTAAAGAATCCACAATGCCAACATCTCTCAAAAAATGGCTAAGCACACCACCTTGATAAGAAGAGTTTATAAATACAATGACATAGTATATAAATGACATAATATAAAAAACAAATAACTGTTGTTAAAATTTCAATTTTAAGAATGATTTAAATAAAATGAATATAAAAAAGAAAACATTCACTAATTATCTACCATCTAGGGGGAAGAAACTTACCTCTGCTATTGGCATCAAAAAATGACAGTGGTGCCTGCAGCAGTGATCCGACAGCCAAATCATGCAACAACCAACCTGCTTTCTGAGCAATTGCGTAAAACAAAATTGCCTGCAACAGGCCCAACAAAACTGTGGCAGCCACAATGCCAATGTAGACAAAAATGTGGTAATCTATAACTGTCGCTGATTGGCCAATGAGAGAGTTTTTGGTAAATGTTACTGCACTTACATTTTGATAATTCTCTGACCTAAAAAAACAATTAAAAAAATTACAATTAGATATATCTCAGATC
This sequence comes from Biomphalaria straminea, assembly GCA_021533235.1. Classification (NCBI taxonomy): domain Eukaryota; kingdom Metazoa; phylum Mollusca; class Gastropoda; family Planorbidae; genus Biomphalaria; species Biomphalaria straminea. Next base: position 28,421,196 of record JADKLZ010000728.1, read on the forward strand.
TAGAAGGACATTAACTTTACAATTGTTTTAAACAAAAGTATAATTTAACTTTGAGTGACATGAAAATGAACTTTGACAATTTTGCTTGTCCAATCAGCCTTGTACATTAAAGTGCAATAAAATAATAAGATTAAGTAACACATGTTTTATAATTTACTAAGTCATAGTCTTCAAGCAATTTAAAATGTAAACAAAAATGAAATGAACAAAAATATGTTTACCAGTAGGCCAGCCACCATTCACAGAGAACAAAACCTCCCTAAATGAGAAAAAAAAATTAGAAAAGATAAGAAAAAAAAGAAAGCAATAAAATTTATCAGTCCCCACACTGCCAAATTTTACATCGCAAACTGAACTCTATTCATGCAAACTGAACTCTATTCATGTAAGCACAAATAAACCAGTACAAATACCTGTTCCAAAAGACATGTGAAGATAAAGAACAAAATTCCACAGAATCCTCCGCCAAGGAGGAAGTAAGTTGTGTAGATTGATCTCTTATGGAACGGTCCACTATAGTTACTATCTCCATCATTTGAGATAAGTGGATCCCCTGATTCCTAAGAAGACAAATAAAAATCAATATATCTCAAACTGTTTATACTGATACAAAAACAGAGGTGTAAACATGTATAGAAGGGTGAGCCAGTACAAAATCGATAGCCATTTAAGTTGTATGTAAAAAAAAAACTAAATGTAACCCTTTCACATCTTGCAATCATAGGGGCAGAAGATGTAAGGTCATCAGTTTACTATGGCCATTGGTTAATGAAAGTTTTAGGACTACAACCAACAGCCTTTTCATTACCTATGTCAGGTAATTGTTAGAGATACTTGGATGGATTCAGAGATATCTTAAATATGGTGATGCGCAATCCCAGTTTTCACCATGATTCGTGCCCAAGACCCATTGGTTTAAAAGTCAAACAATTTACATTTCAGACCTACATAATAATTAATTTTTAATTTCATTAAATCCAGATGGGGGTGTGATGGTCAAATAGTTAAGCGCTTGCTTCTGAACGTGATGTCCTGGGTTCGAATCCCAGTGAAGACTGGGATTTTGAATTAAGGAATTTTTAGGGCACCCCCTGAGTTCAGCCAACTCTAATGGGTAACTGACTTTAGTTGGGGAAAATAAAGGCGGTCGGTTGTTGTGCTGGCCACATAACACCCTGCTAGTCAACCGTTGGCCAAAGAAACAGATGACCTTAACATCATCTGCCCCTTAGATTGTAAGGTCTGAAGGGGATACTTTACTTTACTTTAAATCCAGATTTAAAAAATGTAGATTCTATTTTTAAATACAAATTTGTCACCAAAATCCCTCAAACTCTTGATCAAGGCTTACCTTGAAGTCTGCTTGGAGAATGTCAAAAGCTGATCCAGCTGGACTGTCCTTGCTCCCGCTGGTCAAAGGATTGCTGGTGAGGCTCAAGGCCATACTGGCATTGGCTAAGTCTTGAATGAGAGGTGAGGTAGAGTCTGCCAGCTTGCTAACCTCCACATTTTTATAAGATCTAGATGTTAATATTTTATTGACATTGACTCCACACTCGAGGAGCTCGTCATAGCTTCCTATATGATGAACACGGCACTGGGGGATTGCAGACAGAACAATGAAAGATATTTTATAAAATATATGGAGAAAGACCAGTGAAAGATATATAATTTAAAATTTCTTTGATTTGCTTAAAGTAATAATTTACTATTTAATTTAGTATCATGTTTAGATAAGGAGATTAAACAAGGCAAACAATTATCTACCATGAACCATGCAATTCTTACCTGAGACATTAATATTACTTTATAAGCAATTTGTGTGTGCTGTGTGTTGTCAGTAATAACTAATCGAGTTTTTGATCGTAACAAACCACATATACACCTGTAGAAAAAAAAGATTTTTAAAAATGTTTTTATACTCTAGATACAAAGTATTCCTTTTTTTTAATTTTATATATAGGCTAATACTTGTTCATAAGTGTATTGCACCTGCTTAAAAAATAAATGTTTATATACTTAATGTATTATTAAAAAAAAAAAGCTGAAGTTTAAATATCCTACTTCTATAGATGGATGACACTTTTTGAAAATGTGATAGATGGATGAGGCTTACCTTTTTGAATATGTGATAAATGGATGAGGTTTTTTTCTTAAATGTGATACATGGGTGAGGTTTACTTTTGGATAATATGATAGATGGATGAGGCTTACTTTTTGAAAATATGCATGGCTGACTTAGCATCCATTCCTTTTAAAATGTCATCAATGAGATAAATATCACAGTTTTGATACACAGCTCTGGCAAGAAAAAAAAAAAGGTAAATCATTGCTGCTCTAAAAATAATCTTTTGTGTAATTATAGGTAAACAAATAGTAAATTGATTAAGAAGCAAAATTTTATGTAAACTTCTGGAGAGGAGATTCACAGACCTTGGAAAGTATAAAGGGAAATAGCTTACTAAAAAAAAGAATATGATGACATGAGAAAATATAACTCACATTGATAAATTTAGTCAGGAAAAAATCTTTTCATGAATTCTCTCAAGGGGATTAAAGTTGGTTAACAGTATAAAAAGGGCCACAATCTTGTAGAGCAAGAAGTTGGTTGGCTAAATTTGTATTACTGGTTTGGCTTAACAAACATATAATTTGAGATACTATCTTTTGATTTGGATTTGTGAAGCTATTCTTGGGTTCGAACTTTTCAGACTTGCTATTCCTGGATTTGATTTGTGTTTTGTTATTTTACATCAGGACATGGAATTGTTGAATTATATTTCTAAAAAAAATATATTGAACTCAACTTAGGATACATTGGTTCAATATAGATAGGCAATCAGTTCAACTAACATTAATACAGCTTTTTAACAAATATAAAACTATAGAGAGATGAGCACATCTAATGACTTGTATCATTGTGGTCTGCCTTCTAGTTTTTATTAACACTCCAACAAATTTCAGGTACTCTTGGATGAACCAGAAAATTGAAATCTCAACTTCATCAGAGTTTCAACTTAAGATGTTGTTAAGAAGCCAAGGTTTTTATCACTTGACAACCACAGTAAACAACCAGGCAAGAAAATTTTAAATATCAGTTTAGAATTCTATAGATAATTACCTAGCTAATGTAATTTTAGCTTGAATGCTTGGATCCAGTGCAAGACCTCTTTCTCCTACAACAGTCTGATCTCTCAATGGAAAAGAATCCACAACCTAATAAAAAATATTACAACCAATGGAGAGTTTAGTGCTAATATATTACATTATAACATGATTAAAGCATTTTAAAGTTTCTATGCTCCAGTTATAAAAGTTTGAGATATTGAAAAGTCTATTTAGTTATCCAATGAAACTAATTAAAAAAAAAATTAAGATGTTACAGATTTTATTTTATTTTCATTTTATTTTCAATAGTTTTCCAAAATATAATTAAAATGATTGACCTAACTTTCAAAAGTAATTTTTATTTTAAGAATTTATCCTGAATGAGTTCAATTTTACATTACCAGAATAAATAAAAATTGTAATATTGTTATTTATTGAGATAGAGAATTTGTCTATCAATTTAACTTTATCTTGGTAATATGATTTTTAAAAAGGCTATGTCTCAATCTATTTAAAAAAAGATACAATTAAAAAATGTTGAGAACTAAAGTATACATAAACAATTTTACCTATAATAATTATTTTTAATAAATTATTTCTGACATGTCTCACCTGGTTCAAGGCACAAGAGTTTAACACCTGCGTATACCTTGAGTGAGAAAACTCTGAGCCAAACACAATGTTATCCCTGATCGTCCCAGGACACAGCCATGGCCAGGCAGGGACATAACCCAGTTTACCATCATGGAAGACTTGGCCTTTGTGCCTCTCTAGCTCACCAAGAATAGCAAGAAGAAGACAGCTCTGGAATAAAAAAAAAGTACTGATCCTCAAAAAAAAATTTATTAAACCCAAAGCTGCACCATCTTATCAAATATTTAATGAACAAGCTAAAACAAACAAATAAAACTAACATAACTTATTCTCATTCATACCTTTCCACTGTCAGGGGGACCAATAATACAATACAATTCATTCTGTGAGAAATAAACATTTTAGCATCACAAGATTAAGAATTAACACAAGATTAAGAATAAACACAAGATTAATAAAAAAACATTTTTTTAAATACTTCAAAGTATTTTTTTTAATTAATAAAAACACCTTTTCAGCTTTACATATCAATTTAGAATGACATAATTAATTATTAAACTTCTTGAGATATCATCATAACTAATATTAAAGTTCTTTTGGTATTAAAAAAAAAGTAAGTTGGACATTTATGTATATATTGAACTAAACCAAAGTAAATGTTTTACCTTTTCAACATCAACATCAATATTTACAAGAACCATTGGAGCATCAAAATTCTGTATGAAGAATAACATGTGAAAATACTTTGAGAATTGAAATGTATTGTTACTGATATTGTTACTGGTTAAACCATTTATAAATTAGGTATCAATAAAGCCTCAAATCTGAAAGTTAAAAAGAAGAAAAATATCTTATTTTAAAAACTAACCTTTTCTCTGCTAGCAAAATAGTTTTTGAATCGAATAACAGTGTCATCACTAACAGAGAGTGTTGATGGTCGACTGATTATTGAAGTCTTCTCAGGTAAAAGCAACACTTTCTGTACAAACAAACCAACATTTAAGTCATGAAATAAGGAAAACACTGAGTTGCCCATACTGAATACATTATCTCCCCTTTATTTAAGATTTTCATTGTATCAGGAGGGTCTTCAATTTTTATTATAAAGTTACACTTTATTTTTTTTACATAAAATTTAAATGATACATAAAGTAACTGCTCTGTTTAATAAAATGTGATTAGATCCACAAATGATGTTTGTATTTACATCACAGTAAAATCAACAGGATTGAAACCGCACTTGAATATTTTTTTTTTAATTAAAAAAAAAACAAATACACTGATGTAGGGATAAAGTACAGTCTACAGATAAAAAAATTTAATAAATTAGAGAACATAATTTTTTTTAACAAGCATAAGTACTAAGTTTGTATATTTCACTTCTCAAACAGCCACAAATCTAACCTATAATTATTGTCAAACAATTGTTTTTTCACAAGATTATGAGTAAAAGCATTTATTTTTTATACGAGTAGATATTCAACTATCTATATTTATATTGGATTCAGGAACATCCTAAGATATTGTTTTAAAACCTAACAACATAAAATCAGGATCAGAAAAATTAGTCTTTTATTAAAGAATGAACAAGATAGATCTCTCACCTCAACTCTGTTTAGTGTGGTCAGTGTGTCTGAGAGGGCCAACATCCCAGCTGGCAGAAGGATGCTCATGCTCACTCTGAGTGACTCCAGCAAAGCCAGTGCTGTGAAGATCTGCGTACCATTGATTTCATGACCCATGACCACCAACAACACAAAGGTGGCCATAAGCACAGCTTTACCAGAGGTCAAGGTCATGGAGCTGTTGAATGCCTGGAGCCTTGAAAGTTTTTTCATTTGACTAAGCTCAGACCTATATCAAATACAAAGTAACATTACATAGTCTAGCAACTAGGATTTCTAACATGTTTGCTTTAATAAGAAAGTTTTATAATAAGAGACTTAATGATGAGCAGAAAAACATGTGGTATAATATGCCAACTCTTTTTTGGTATTCAAGACCTATTATTATTAAAGTTATGAGCTGACATCAGTGGACTTTGTGTGCTATTCATGCATGCATTCATTAAGTATTTGTATTCCTATTTCCTGTTCTGTTTATCATCATTTGTTTCTGTTTATTACTACCGGTACTTCATTTTATAATGCAGTCAGGTTTTATTGAAAGAAAGCCTTACTACAAGGTCTAACTGGTATTAGTAGTTCAATGCATTTATATTTTTAAAATTCAAAGGGTGTCAACCATGTTGTTTCATAATGGTATTTTAGAGTGAAATATTGCATAGTTTTTTTAATCCTTGTTACAATAGCTCTACAAAAAATTCTAAAATATTTCAAGAAATCCCTACCATTTGTGTATAGAGTGAAGCAAAATAGATTCATATTTGGTGAGTGTTGGGAAAAAAAAAAGGTAGCCAATGATCTACTTACTTTCTTGTTCTACCAATGACACGCACACAGAAGTCAGCCCAGTTGGATGTTTTCATTTCTTCTAGCCCAGACATTATCAACTGTAAATGTCTGAGTCTGACATTGGTCAAACTGTCCAATTTTTCCCTTTTAAAAGATAAATCTTTGTCATGTATGTATACTAAAAAAATATTAAATACTAATATTTTTTAAAGAAAAATCTGTAGATAAAAGATAAGACATCATTTTAATTTATATATCATAAAAACTGTTCACAGAAATTAGATTTTTTGTTTCAATTTACAGATGAAAATGCATGTAATAGTGCTGCTTAGCTGACTTCAAAATGCTCAGCAGCAACATATGCTAAATACTTAATTAAAGCAAAAATGATAAGAAAATACTGATAGGTCTGTTATGTGACAAGTTATGCACTATACAATATGAGAAGGATAGCAAGAATAGTGTCTATTCAATGCATCACTATTGGTTAATATTTGTCCATCTAAGTCTTCATTTTCACATAAATATCAATAGATAAGATAAACAAGCAAAAGTACAGAATAAGATGATAACAAGTACCTTAAAATTCTGGAAAGTCTTCCCATGACTACTTGTACAGGAAACATTAAAAATAAAATAAGAAGACTAGTTACACAGGCTGGACCTAAATTTAGCCAATCCCAAAGCAGATAACAAGTAACAGCTAATTGAACTGGGCCAATGAGAATATATGTTGCTGGTAAAACAACCTGTAAAAAAAAAAAAAAAAACATATTTACAACAAATAAAGTTAAAGTTTTGAAGAAGTCTTGAAATTTTTTTTCTTTTAACTATCAAGGCTGGAATAAGGAGAACAATTATAGGGTCCATAATGTTCATTGTTTGCCTTAATAAACACTGTAACTAAAAGAAAGTTCAAAGACTCAAATTCAAAGATATACTGCTGCAGGGGTGAATGACTGTATAGAAAATACTATATGCATGTTTATTTTATTTTCTAACTAAAAGAAAGCATAATATTAATGAGCTTGTCCAGCAATAAGCATAACAATTAAAGCTTTTATATTGAAACTAGCCTGAGCTAGCCAGGAAAACCAGTGACTTGGCAGAATTTAAGTCACTGGTAAATATGCATGACTGAATGCATGACGCGTAGGACGTAATCATCTTCTTTTTTGAAGTAACGTCTGTATTATATAAGATAAGATAAGATATAGGGTGAGTGATAAAGGGTTTATGTCAATTCTAAGAACAATAGTTTAGGTTTACAATACAAAGGTATTATGTGACTAGCACTATATCAATAAGTTTTACTTTTCACAGCAAAATTGGTGGATTCAAAAAACGTTTCATTTGAAGATAAGAAAACGTTGTTAACCATCACAACCAAAAGTTCCTATGTAATAACAAAGTTGAAGGTGAGGGTTTACCACACCTTTTCATTTTTAAAGGCTTTTAGCTAAACCATATCTGATAGATATTTGTATAGAATAATATTCTAAGTTGCTGTTTTCAAATCCGACTGAAAACTAAATAAATATGTAATTAGTTGTTTTTTTTCTAAGTATAAAAATAGGCCTATAATTCTTAATGAGTGGGGTCCAGTGGCTATAATAAATTAATGTTGATCATAACTGATAACAGTAAGCAAAAAATAAACACGTGTTATAGTTTTCAATAATTAAAAAATGAACTTCTACTGTTTATGTACAATATCTACATCTATTAGATATTGTTTTTCAGATAGGAGATAGCATTATTGTTGGTATAAGACTATACACAACTCACAAGTTTGTTGTTTTTAAAGAACAGAAGGAACATTAGTTAAGCATAAATCTATCTTGCATTACTCAAAGGACACAAAGTATTAAGATTAGCAGCCATCAAAATATAAGCATTTGCTGTAAGCCTGTTCGTTGCCCTTTAATTATCTTATTAAGATAACGCTAATAAGCAAGAAACACTGAAGTATTCAAACTGTACCAGAGGAAACACATCCATTTCTTTTGTGATTAAGTTCATGATTGTCTCCATCATTGCAGGTTTCAGAGCAGAACTGCACAATCGCATTACCTGCGGAGAATTTGAAATACAAGGTTGGTATCTCACACAAATATCTGTATTAGAAACTATTACTTAATACTTGAATACTATCGTATAGACTTTTATCATGTGTGTTTGTAAAAACAATGGCTGTTTGGTCGTGCAGTATGCACGCTGAATTGTTGTTTGGTCGTCTCGATGGCCCCAGGCTCATACCTTCCTGCTACCATCACTTGTTGTCCTACAGGAGGTTTGGACTATCTTCAATTGGATTTCTTCAAAACATCAGAAAAATGTAAAATATTTTACAAAAAACAGACAAATGTCATTTGTATTAGATTTGTCTATTTTCAACTATCTTTTAAAGTGATTATAAAATATTATTCCTGATCAAAATAGAATATTATAGGCCAAAAAATATTTTAAAAATTCAAACTTAGAAATATAGGCCTATAGATATGCATATATGTAGCCTGTGTTAATAATAATAATAATAATCTTTATTGTCCAGAAGGAAAGTTGTCTTACAATTTGTGCAATATACCAAACAAAACATTATATCTATAAAGAAAAACAAAATGTTAATGGTATAGTTGGCTATATACAATTATAGAATCCTGAACTTATAAACCAAAGTGAAGGAATAATTAGAAATAAAATTTATATATATAAATTATAAAACAAAAGATTTAATACTATTTTTTTAAATTTGATAATTCCTTACTTTTCTGTAAATGAGTGATGTTGTTGCTACCCTCATACGATAGCCGTGGTGAAAAAAATTATGATCCAGAAATATGCTGACCAGATAGATCAGGATGATGAATGTGATAAGTATGAAGACATCAGGGCGGGCAATGGTTTGATGGCGATGGGTGTTGTCAACTATTGCTGTCTTGTTATCAGTATTGCTGCCACTGGAAGAGAGGAAGTTGGGCTGGACCTTGCTGACTTCAAATAGAGCTATGAACTTGCCCATTAGTATAGTCTGCACCATCCGCATACACTCCTGGAAATTACATAAGTGTAACTCGTTTTTAGGTAGACTATTTAATTAATGACAGTTTAAACCTAACATTTCAAAACATATGTGCATTTGGTATTTTATTATATTTTTTTTTCAGGTGAATATGATTTAGTTCTTAGTTTAGGTATATAATCGGACATTATTAAGTGTACGCAATTTGATACAAGATGAAAGTACATTTAAAATTAGACAATTTGACACAAGATGAAACTACATTTAAAATTAGACAAGTATTTAAAAAACAAAAGGATTGTAAAATGATATACCAAGGAACTGAACACAATAATAATTATAATGGCAATAACAATTAATAGCTTAGATTCCGAAGATTAAAAATGAGTGCAGAGTCTTACATGGCTACACAAAACCAGTAGCCCAGTTGCAACCTGCATATTTTTCCACATCTGATGCAGACAATAGCCTACAAAATATAGGAACTTCCTATGCCACACAATAAAACAAAATACTTCCTATGCAACAGTTTTTCATTTACCTCCATAAATATTAACAATGTAAATGCTAGGATCTGTGTTCTGTAACATCTCCACAAGGCTCTTGTCAGCTTTGGTCTCCCTCCTGTCTTATAATTATACAGCTCTTTCTCCCACTCTCTATCAACAAAGACATGCACACAAAAATTAAAATTGAACAATTTATTTAAAATTTAACTTTCTAGACTTTCTATCCAGGCAATTTAATTTAAATTGGATTGCTTAAGTTATTTAAAATATTAAAAAATTAAAAATGAATTAGCAATGTTTAAAGCTCTTTATGATATGAAATGTTACAATTACACCAAATTTGTCATCAACCCGTGAAAATATTTTGCAAATTTATTTTTACTTGAGAAGTTGAACAGTTTCACTTCAGAAACTCACACTTAGTTGAAAACTTTAGTCAATGATCTGGCCTGGAGTAGATCCAGTGGTGTAGCATCCATGGAGTGAAGTGGTTCAATTAACCCAGGCCCACGACCATTAGGGGCCCACAGCCTGTGCCGTAGCATCAAAGGCACAAAGGGGTTCATTGCACTTGGGCCATGACCATGTCCAGTTTGGGCCCTCATGAGAACTTGGGGATGGCATATTTATAAGTGGGTGGCTAAGCTATAATCATGCTTTTTTTCCCTGGATGTTCATAAAACTATTGATAGTATATCAGGATATCAGAAAGAGAGCGAGAGGTTGGTTAAGAAAGTTTGTGCTATTGCAATGAATGGCGAAACCAATTAATGGAGAGGTGACTAAATTAATTGAGAATTAGTGTCATTCATATGATTCACTGACCAATTCTTAGTATTTTGTTGAAACTTGGTTCATAGTTCTTAAAGACAGTTAACAGCAATATATTTATACAAAATCCTCAGACAAGGCATTATGATTATTTAAACTTGCCATGAATCTTGAAATTCGACAGTCAACCAAAGACCAAGAGATTCAAACGAGATAATTATAATAGACCTGTTGACTGTTGGGCAATGCAGTGTAAATTTATGCAGTTCAATCAAAATTTGGGCCATTTTCTCTTACTTTAGTGATAGTACTCAAAATAATTGATCAAATTAACATTATTTTCCGACACTTTTTACTATAGTGATCTCTGAAGACAGAGTACTCAAAATAACAGCAATTAGAGAGTCGTGTCAAGCTTTTCATATTTGTGAGAATCAGTCCTTCAAATATTTCAAAGAAGCCTTTCATTAGTTTCATAAGAACTTTTCAATTCTTTGTCCAATAGATCTACGTGATTTGGCTTTGTCAGTTTGTTAGCATTGCGGTCATTCTCGAAATTTCGATTGATCAACAATTATTTAAGAATAAAGAAAATCCCATTACTACAACTTTGTCTTTTGAAATATTTTTCTGTATTTTCACTAGTCTACATATGTTCTATTTACCTGGCCAAATTGTTCGAAAGTTTGACAGTGGAGTCCTGCGGAAGTACGTCATAGACGTCTGCTTCGTCGAGAGTATGGTGGTAACCTTTCCAGAATATTCGTCCAGTCCACCTTAAAAAAAAAAAAAGAAAAGAATCATGATGTAGCCTATTATGTTACCTTGTAAAAATATTATACAAATATTGATTAGAGGCAGAAAATTTCAATAATGAACCTTAAATAAGATTCAAGCCATATTAATGCAGATCTACAACCAACACACACACACAAAATCAAATCACAAATACTCTTCTGTTTGAATGTCTTTGTAAATGTGTATAAGGTATAGGCCTACCGATAAAGGCCTACTAGATATAGATCTAATACATGTATATAAATGTAAGGAATCGTAAACTGTTTGGCTAATCCCTTGAAGCACCTTTTTTATTGGAGATCCCCAAAAGGATTTGTATTTGCTCAGCCCTCTATTCCCTTCCTTGGAATAGATGCTTCACTCAAGTTCACCAAAGACCTTTTTTGAGATAGGCCCTAAGCTACCATGGAAGAATGGCTAAGACGAATAAAAGTAGATATAAATTCGACATATTAAAGAGGATTTTTATTATCTAAAGCTGTGTCAATACGTTATCGGGAGCCTCGAGGTTTGACAGCACGGAAAACCTTTTCACCCACTGGTCCACAAATGAGATTGGACCATAGCGCTCTGAGCAATGCTATAAGCATGACAGTAGCTTTATATAAAAGCTATACATTAAAATATGTGGATCACATCTGCTATACGATCTTTACGAAGCCACATAAAATACTGCGAGTTTTGAAATTCATATTCTTTTTTTTTCTTATTGTTCCTATCATTATCATTATTATTATGAAAATGAATTCATTTTCATTCTTTGGCACTGCCAGTATATAGCTTAATTAGAGAGAAACAAATTTCGTTGTACTCCCTTTAACAGTGTCCACTGAGAAATTTTATGGCGATGAGGCAGGTCTGCAACAGTAACGCCCTCTGACAATTAATAAAGATACTCTTTGGGATGGTCTTCGAGTGTGTCTGCGAGGTCAGTTGGTATTATCCTTTCGGTTGATATAACAACAAGGTTATTGTTCATAAAAAAAAACTTATACAATCGCTTAATGTATACGTTTAGATTTTCGTATTATACTATTATGGGGTCTTTGATTGCAGATGCCATACACAACAGAAGCAGAAAGAAGGGTGAAAGTGCAACGGCGCCTGGTGACTACATATGCCCAACCTGCGATCGCAGCTGTGTATCAAGGATCGGCCTCTTTAGTCACACAAGAGCTTGCAAGGGGAAAAGATCGTCTCTAGAGACGTAAAATGCCACAGGACTATTATGGAAATGATTAAGCAATTTAGTAATCTTCGGAATCTAGTCTAATGTTGTTTTACTGCTACAAAGGGACATGTTTGTGAACAACTGCCCAGACAGATGAACATAACTGTTAATTCATAAATCAAGTTCTGTGAAAACATCATTATATGTAAGAAGGAAATTAAAAACATTCAGATACAATAGACCCTGGATGACCAATTTAAAAATTAACATTTTGCCATCATCAAGATGTACATAGATGTCTATTTCTAAGCGCTGGTTATGAGTGTGTTGTATGTCTTCTTTTCGTGTGTGAATGTTGTTTGTATGTGCATCTATATCGTAAATCTATGTTGTTGTTGTACATTATTTACGCTGATGTTGTCAATTGTAGTCAAAACAAATTTCAATTTGTTTGGATCAATAAAGTTATCTTATCTTATCTTAATACTCTCATTTTAAAATGATCTTTTAACTCTACAGTCCCACGAGCTTAATGCGCGTGTAAAGTTAAACAAAGAAAATCCTATTTAAAAAGGTAAATCTATTTTGTCATAACCAATAGAAGATTTTAAATAACTTCAGCCAGTATAGGTATGCATGGATTTGGTGTTACTGTAGCTAGTGGTTTTTCTACAAAGTAGGCTAGCTAGCCCTACGCCCAACCCTCCTCCTTTCTCAGCCGGGCTTGAGACTGTCCTATGGCGGAGTTGGTATGTATGGGTCAACACAGCTATATATTTCAACAACCAAAATATTGGAGAGCACAGTTGAGCCATAACTCAGAGCAGCGTAAAAAAAAACAACAACACAGCACAACAAAACAAATACACAAAAGGACATCAAAGGCAGTAACATTGGCTAATATTAGAATCAAAACGACTGATATGTATAGGAAATAGGGCGCCAAGACCATTAACATTTTCTTTTGTTAATCTTTTAATTGAATTCACTGTTAATCGTGTGAAGAACAAATGGAGGCCTAGCGATGTTTATCCTAAACCAGTGTTTCTAAAACTGTAGAGCGCGCACCCTTAAGAGATGTGACTTGCTGACAAAAAGGGAACGCGAAGGGCCGAAGGCCAACGGTTGTTTTTTTTTTAATGATAAAACATCTGTTGTATTTGCAAGTAGTTTTAAATCTGTATTTAAATATTAATCTAGCTAAACAAAATTATATTTAATTGTTTTCTCTTGTCCCAACAAGATCGGTTCAAAACGTTATTTTAAAGAAAATATTTCAACATGCCATCGTCAGTGCGGGTCTAGATTCTACCCGTCTTTCTTAGGTCAGGATAGTCGTTTCTGTCGAGTAAAGTACTATCGTTCTTTTAATGTCTTTTGCGTGAACAAAACGGGCCCGCTACAATAACGTTTTGCAAAACTCGACGATGATCTTACAAAGATCAAACCAATTATAAACGTAGGCCTACATGTTCTAGTGTCACACACAGGGGCGGATTGGCTATATGGGCATACCGGGCAAATGCCCGGTGGGCCGGCACCAAATGGGCCGGTCTGGTTGCGACCAAAGAATTTTTTTTTTAATGCAGACAACTTTTAAAAAAAAGTTATTGTAGCAAAGACACATTTGCCCGAACACGTTTTATTTTATTTATTTATTTATTTTTTTTACAATTAATTTTGTTTGAAATTCAATAAGTATATAAAAATGTACATAATACACTATGCATATTATCATTTGCAAAACATTAGACCGTACATTTAGCTGTGTAGGCCTAAGAGCGGCATTGGCTTCAATACTGCTTTGATGTCTGTGTGTTTGTGTTTGGCCTAAACGTTTTTGCTTGTCGGCATGGACTTTGATGACACTCCCACTTGGTTTTCCTCCTTCCCTACCCCGACTTTTGATGGTTCCATTGACTATGTTACCGAAAACGAGGGAAGAGGGAGAGTAAGTTAGGAAACATTGATACAGAAAAAAAAAAAGGGCGACACTTAGCTCTTCAACAATACTTAATAGAAATTAACTTTTAACACACATAGCCGCGAAATTGCAAAACCACAAAACTTATTCACAGCTCAATATATAGTTCTTTCTGCGATTTTCAAAGTAAGAGGAAGCATTCTTTTTGTTTAATTTTAATAACATAAATTTAAAAATAATATACTTCAGCTTACAAAAAATATTGAATGTTTAAAAAAAAATCAAATCAAATCAAGATCTAAATAATTATTTTAGCTATTTTAATGAATGGCCAATATATACTCAGTATGTCATGGAGGCGAGGTGGCTGAGTGGTGAAGCGCTTGGCTTAAATTTGGGGTCCGGGGTTCGAATCCTGGTGAAGACTAGAATTTTTTATTTCGAGATCTTTGGGCGCTTCTGAGTTCACCCAGCTTTAATGGGAAAAGTAAAGATCGTTGTGCTGGCCACACGAAACCCTCGTTAACCATAGGTAACAGAAACAGATGACCTTTACATCATCTGCCCTATAGACCACAAGGTCTGAAATGGGATCTTTTTTTATGCTTAGTATGAAGTCAATGACGGAAATTCGTATACTAATTCTCTGGTTTTATATAGCGCTGTCACATCTGATATTTAATGATAGAAGATTTATATTTTTATTGGTCATATTCATATACAATTCTCGCTTTTTGAGAATGTAGTAGGATGTAGAGCTTTTCACAGTAAGTGTCTCTCTAACCGTTCTGCATTCTCTAATCTTTTAATGGAATGTGTCAGACGGGAATACCCACGACTTAAGTCAAAGAACAACATGCATGCCTAAATTTGTTTTTAAAGTAACGTATGTAAGCTATAAAAATACCAAAAGTCTCCAAAACATTTAATAATTCATTCATTTCAAACTCATTGATGCTGCTATTGTATTTTTTTTTTAGTTTTCAGATCACATACAGGTATAAATTAAATATAATACGTAATCCTATGAGAGCGTACTTTCAGTTTTCGATATTTTATTAAACGTTATATGTTTTGATGAGAATTAGGCTTACAAATATAATATGACACAAGGGCGTAGCAGGAGGGGGGTTCAAACCATCAGCTGCCTCAGACCTCATTGTCTGAAACGGAAACTTAAGTTTCTGCCACAGTGAAGCCAAAGAGAAGAGACTGGGCTTAAAATCCCCTTTCAATAAACCAAAAAAAAAAATAAAATAAATAAAAATAAGAAAACTAGTCACACATTTCATGAGCTTAGCACTGATACAACATATGACATGGTATTTGTGGGCCGGTTAATACGGTAATGCCCGGGCCGATTTTGATTCCCAGTCCGCCCCTGGTCACACATAATGGGTGGGATACTGTATTGGACCTTTGAACATCTCAGTAAGAGAAATAGTGCTTTGTATAGAAATAGTGCTTTGTAGACGCCAGGAAAAGAACTTTCTGAAACTCTGAGGGGGGTGGGAGGCGTCACGAGTGAAAGGTTTGAGAAACACTGTCATAAGTGCTCATTCATATAATTGTAAGTATAATATAACTGTGACCTGATCTGATAGATAATGTTGATTTGTGTATACCTTGAGGGCTTTTAGCATCGTTAATCGAGTGTTTTTTTTTTGTTGTTTTTACATAAAAGCTACATGAAATATTTACATATATAATAAATATTCTGTTCAATGAAAATGCTGCTTAATGAAAAATGACTTAAGGTCAATCCTTTTTGTTTCTTTGTATAAGTTCACGTCATTTTAAAGCCAGGTGGCTGAGTGGTAAAGCGCTTGGCTTCCGAACCCTGGGGATCTCGGGCTCGAATCTCGATAAAGGCTGTCATTTTGAATTTCTGGATTATTTAGACGCCCCTAAGTTCTCCCAACTTTAATGGGTGACTCTAGATGGGGAAAGTAAAGGCGGTTTGTCGTTGTGCTGACCACATGAAGCCTTGCTGGTTAACCATTGGCCAAAGAAACACCGGATACATCAGAAAGTAAGCTATTTATAGATTTCCGGCCACAGATGAAAATCTCTGTGATTGTTTAATATAGTTAGGATCCTACGTTATGGTTCATGAAGTTTTGAATGGACCTCATTCGCCAATCGTAAATAAACACATTTATCAGAGTCATAATATTGATACAACAAATAAAAAAATACGTATCACGTGACAACCACGATGGATGAAATACTTAGTATAGAACATATGGAGAATCACGTGGCTAAATGTTGTTTGTTTACGATTGGTGAATGAGGTCCATTGAATTTAACTAGTTATGCTGAGCTGTTATACATAAGGCTGACTAGAAACATAAACTTCAATTGAAATGATACAAGTTTCTTAGCCCTGTCCTTATTATCATACAAAAATTGATTTAGGACAGAATAGAATTTGAATAACGTTGTTATCAAATGATGACGAAATGATGCGATATATTTTAAAACACAACCTCTAGTAATTTACATACAACGGCTAATTATTTCCCTAAAATGATTAACAAGTTGGCGATAACGGTTAATTAGTCGCCAGCGACTGTTAATAAGCTGCCTACACTGGTTTATTTGTTGCCAAAGACAGCTGATAAGCTGTTTGGCTAACAACGGCTAATTAGTTGCCAACGATGGGCAATGAGTAGTGATAGTTTTACAATAAAGTGACGATCATACAAAATGTAAAAGAGAAATTTTTATAGATTCAATTTACCTTCTAAGTATCATGACAAATGTCAACTCTAGAAAAACTTTTCTGTGATTATCTTGTACATTTTACAACATACACACACTATTTTGGCTTTTATGACAATGAAAAAAAAAATTGTTTAGATGACGATGTCTGACAGAAACATTGTCGAAATTCTGGTTCTGTCTGCTGATGGTAGCATGAACATTTCAAGGTTACATTTTTATTGACAGAAAACGGAGTTCACTAAATGACCGCTGGATGTTCCTTGGGACGATGGACACCCCCCCCTCTCCCCCCCCCCTTTTTGTGTTTTCTCGAGGCTTAAAGAATTCCCGAAGTGGACTTTTTTTTTCTTAAGGTCTTCGTCCCAGGACATTTGGTTGTACTAACATGCCGTTTGCAAATGCGAATCCGCCAGCAGTTCAGTAATAGCATTCGCTGTCTGTTTAATAACACGCTCGTTTGTCGAGATATTAAGTTTATTTGTATTTGACACAAGTTAGTGTGTCGTCTCAACCAATGGTTGTGTGGCCTATCAAACACAACTATTTTTGTTATTTAATCTTTAGTGCTAGAAGTAGGCTTTTGGGTTATCTATAAGCAAAAACGAGAACTATATATAGTGCAGTTTTTAATTGTCGTTTCCTCAATTGTATTCGGTCGTTTAATAAACATTTAAATAAACAAGGTCTGAAAGGGGAACTATACTTATTATTTCAATCAATGATGTGCACTAATTCAATCAATTGTGTGCTCAATCTCAATCAGTTTTGTGCACTAATTCAATCAGTTATGTGCACTAATTCAATCGGCTGTGTGCTCAAACTCAATCAGTTGTGTTCTCAAATTCAATCAGTTATTAGTTATGTGCACTAATTCAATCAGTTGTGTGCACTAATTCTATTAGTTGTGTGCACTAATTCAATCGGTTGTGTCTACTAATTCAAACAGTTGTGTGCACTAATTCTATTAGTTGTGTGCACTAATTCAATCGGTTGTGTCCACTAATTCAAACAGTTGTGTGCACTAATTCTATTAGTTGTGTGCACTAATTCAATTGGTTGTGTGCACTAATTCAATCAGTTGTGTGCACTAATTCAATCGGTTGTGTGCTCAAATTTAATTATCTTATAAAGCTTCTATCAACTCACTCCGTCTGTCTGGTACACATTTTGTACACGTTATTTCTCTCACCTCCATTCTCGCACCAGACGCCTATCCCCAAAACGATATAGATTTTAAAATGTCCTTTTATTAAACGCAACGTCGTCTGCTACTTCAAGTATTCTTCCCATCAGCCCCGGTGTGCACACTTTACACAGTCACTTTGTTCAATTGTCTACTTAACAGAAAGTATTTCTTAAAACAATACAATGTTTTGTTTCCTTGATATACAGAATCGTATTTTGTTTGTATTTTTTAAATAATTTTCCGTCAGTGGTTAGGTATATCATTAACAATGGTAACAATACATGTACGTCGTGGTCAATCAATTGGTGGGCCGGGTGTTATGGTAATGCAAGGGCCTATTTGGAACCCAGCCCGCCCCTGGTGGTATTAGATCCGAAAACATTATAAGCAACATTAATTTTTTTTTAATCGTTAGAAGTGCGAAACAAAAAAAAAGGGGGGGGGGAGAAAAAATATTTAGGAACACTGGTTGAGTTATTTTGATTCAACGTGTTTAAATAGTCATCAGCCCGTAGTTAGATCTAGTACACCTAAAAACAAGTCTATATCAACAGAGGCATGAACTGCGAGTAGTTTCCACTGTGTATAGAACTGTAGATAAGCAAGTTCATTAGGGATGTTAAGAATGCAAGTAGTTAGCCTACATTTACACGGATATAAAAAAACAACAACTGAATAGATGAATTAAGAACTAGATCTATTTTCTATACTCAAAACAACTAAAGCTATGGAAACGGCTTTGAAATGTTTTTTTTTAATGTTTAACGCTGTATTTCTATGAGAAAAAGAAGCAACATTAGTTGTGTAATATTTACAACAGTGTTTTTTTTTTTAATTGACACAAACGTTACTATGCAAACATGGCGGACACTGTCGTCTGCTGTCAATGTTTACAATATAAAAATATCTGCACAGAGAGAGCCGCAGCCCAGCTTCTCTCTAGTTTTTTTGAAATCCTGTTTACACTGCCCGAGTCAAGTCTAGCAAAAGAGGAAAAAAGTTTTTAAAAAGGTACAAATTGAAATTTCGTGATTTTTAAAGAGTGTGTTGTATGTGTGTGTCGTATGCTTAAAAGCGAGTGTGTGATGTGCTTAAAAGCGCGTGTTTGCGTGAATATTTAGTGTTTATGAGTGTGTATTTGAGAAAAGAGTCATTGTAGACACAATTAATTTCCACAAAGATCATTAAAGTAGTCTTAGTCTTATGGCTGGACCGGATTTACCTATAGGCAACATAAACTAAAGCTTAAGACTCTAGGGTATATTCAACACTAGCATATAATATCTGGTTCAAATTGTCCAAAAATGCATCATCTCTAAAATAGTTTTGGGCTTTTTCAATTACAAATACGGCACTGGTGTAGCAGTGTAGGCCTATGGCGTGGTCATGTTTAGATATAAGTAGTAAAGTTCCCCTTTCAGACCCTACGATCTATAGGGCAGATGATGTAAGGGTCATCTGTAGCCTACGGTTAACTAGTGTGTCATGTGGCCAGCACAATGACCAACCACCTTTACTTTTTCTTAGGCTTCCATTAGAGCTGGGTGGGCTCTGAGGCTCCCGAGATTCCCGAAATTAAAAATCAATTTTTTTTTCACCGGGATTTGAGCCCCGGACTGTGGTTCTAAAGCCCCCTGTGTAGATATAGGCCTTCATTTATCTTCCAATTCTTAGGGTTCCTTTATAATCTTACTAAAGATTCAGGCAAGAGACCAAAAAAAAAAAAAAATAAGCCTGACAATTAAAAAAAAAGTTTTGTTTCACCGATAAAACATCGACTACAATGAAAACGCAATTCTGATTATCATAACAAATCTAGATCTAGATCGAATTAGAAATTTAAACTCTATCAGTTCGATTGTATTACTGGCTGATTCGGACAAGTCATTGCATGCTGAATTGGCCATTAGAAAGATTCTCATCAGCTTATCATCTTATGTAGTGTTGCCTACGTTACCAGTATGTAATTTATATTTGTAAGTTATATTGTAATGTTTGTATATGGTAAGCGTGGTCGAGAGGCTAAGTGCGGCTTGAGCTTGGCTTGCTTGGCTACCTAGAAGGGGGCTCGAGGTTCGACATCCGACTCGGGCAGAGTTGTGTTTACTGAGCGCCCAAAGGCAGCACGGGAAACCAACTCCTAGATACCCCCTCCCCCCCACCGGTCCACAAATGAGATTGGACCAAAGCGCTCTGAGCATGCTGTAAGCATGAAAGTAGCGCTATATAAAAGCTATAATAATAATAATGTGGTAACGCTAATCTTCATAAGTGAAATGAATGACAGCTGTAATAAATTAAGTATATTTAACTTACATACTACTCTAGTGAAATTGATATTTTCCCACTTTGTACACGACATTTGTTGTATCGCATACACACTAAACACTTGAAAGAAATACGAAGAGGTGGAATCGTGCGTCTTAGTTAGTTGAGGTTTTCAGATCCTTGTAATCCTCTTCGAGTTGACGTGATGGGGCGATTACGAGCTACTTAGCAGTCCACTCGAGTGGTCAAGTGGACCGCCACTGCCTAGCGTTTGACGTGCTCACGTTGTCGTCTGGTGAACTGTCCTCCACATGCTCACGGTGTCATTACGACATCCTTCTAACCTGCAGTAGGTACCGAGAGATACCATCAAATTTAGAGAGAGAGACGGGGGGAATTAGGAATGGGAAAGAGTGCATTCAGAAAAATTCCTCTTTCAGACCTTGTGATCTAAAGGGAAGATGATGTTTAGGTCATCCGCCTTTACTTTCAACAATTAGTCAGGCACCCATTAGAGTTGGGTGGACTCAGGTGTGCCCTAAATATTTCGAAATTCATAATCCCAGTCTTCACTGAGATTCGAGCCCAGGATCCCAGGTTCGAAAGCCAAGCGCCTAACCTCTCAGCCACATAAAAATCAAATTTTAAATCAAGTACTCTTTTATGAGACGGGGATGGTAGTCTATAAATTATCGTTTCATTTATTTTTTGTAATGTGTCTTGATTGCAAGGAGACTTTCCAGTGAGATTTTTGCAAAAAAATTATCACAATCACAATCAACTTCGCCTATCACAGTCCATCTAATGTCTACATTAACCCTTAAAAAGCGTGTGGTAATTTAGACATTAATCAGAATGGTAATTCTATTCTGTATGTATCTTATTAAAACAACTCAGCACTTTAAGGGTTAAATAAGACGGTATGCAAAATGTACAAGTAGGTCTATTTTTTATTCCTACTTTACAGAGAAACATTTGAGGAAGGTGCGGGCATCCCGCTGAAGCGCGCGCTTTTAAAAATTTAATTTTAAGATGATCATATTTTTATTACGGTCAAACCAGAGTTATCACTGTGTGGCCAGTCAGCTACTTTTTTTTTAATTTCTGAAAAATGGTTAGAGCCGTTTTCAAAATCTGTGTCCACACAAAGTCCATCAATCCATTTATGAAGAGTTGGCAAGCTAATAGAAATGTTACATTTTAAAAAATATGAACAATAATTGTTTAAAAAATCATGTATCTTAATACTTTAAGATTTTTTTCCCTTGTTGATATCAAGCAAAATTATTTAATTACATTGTACTTCAATTTAATTGATTGATTTTTGTAGGGATTCATGTTTTATTAGGAACAATGAATAATTGTGCAAAAAATCTATTTGATCCTATAACAGTTAGTAGAAGCAATAACATGTTCAAAATTTGTATCAGACATAAAGACAGAGTTAAATCAACACCAATAACAGTAAACTCAGGTGTACCCCAAGGAACAGTCTTAGGTCCACTACTATTTCTAATTTACATAAACGATTTACCAAATTGCATTAGTTCAGGAACAAAAGTTAGATTATTTGCAGATGATTGCATAATATATAGGACAATAAAAACAACACAAGATACAGAAATTTTACAAAGAGAATTAGATGAATTACAGAAATGGGAATCAAATTGGAGCATGTCTTTCCACCCAAAAAAATGTCAGTTATTAAGAGTAACAAAAAAACTAAAACAAATTAATTCCACTTATCTTATTCATGGTAAACCAGTAACACAGACTAAAAACGCAAAATACCTAGGTGTTATAATAAATGAAAAACTGTCATGGAATCCCCATATTGATGAAACTATAAAAAAATCAAACAAAGCATTAGGGTTTATTAAAAGAAATTTCTATAAATCAAATAAGAACATAAAACTAAAATGCTATTTAACCTTGGTTAGGCCAATAATAGAATATGCATCCTCTGTTTGGGACCCCTCAACTCAAGAAAACATTAAGAAACTAGAACAGACACAAAATAGAGCAGTGAGATTCATAACAAACGAATATTCACATTTCACTAGAGTAACACCTTTAGTAAAATCACTAAATTTAGAAAGCCTTCAGGATAGAAGACTTAAGAGTAAAGTAGCAATTATACACAAAACACTGAACCATAATCTCCAAATACAAAAACAAAAGTTAATAAAATACTCAGAAAGACACAAAGATAAAGGCACATTCCTCGTCCCATATGCTAGGACAAATCTGTACAAATACTCTTTCTTCCCTAGTGCCATTAGAGCATGGAATGGTTTGCCTGAGCTAGCCAGGAAAACCAGTGACTTGGCAGAATTTAACTCTTTCTCTCCGTAATTATTTACCACATTCTAGTGAAAGCAACGATGGTATCGTCAGTTAGGAGGGAAAGAGTTAAGTCACTGGTAAATATGCATGACTGAATGCATGACGCGTAGGACGTAATCATCTTCTTTTTTTGAAGTAACGTCTGTATTATATAAGATAAGATAAGAAATAAGCTTTTTACAAGAAAACAACAAATGGTTACTTATTTTATTTTTGTTGCTAAATCTTTCAATTAAATTGTTGGTAAAGGCTATGTTGTAAGCGTGTGTGTTCGCATTGGCTGAGTAGACTCTGATGTAATCACTAGAAAGACTATTGCAGATGAGATTATAAATAAGGGAGAAAGGCGGAAGTAAGGGAGCAGGAGTAACAGAATTAAAGACGAAACGAAAAACGGAAAGACGTGTGTTCATTGTAGATGTAGAAATCACGTTTGTTATGTTTGGAAACTGATCATTGGATAGTTATTACTCTTATAATTACATTATTACTTTGGATGTTACATAAAAAAAAGTTAATTAACTATTTTTTTTAATTAAGATAGAAAGCTGCTTTAGACTTAATAGAGCTTTGCAAAACAATTTAATAATAGAGAATACTTCAGTTAAGGTATATATATATATATCTAAAGGGCTTTATTTCATCAGTTAACGTCATATACGTGGTGCTGCGCCGACGCTAAAGTGCAAATGTAGATAAATGTTTTAGCCGCATTGCTCTTCCTGAAAAGTTATTTAAATTTTAAAATAATTTAGTGTAATACAAGAGTCCTTTCACTACGCAAAGCCCAGGTCTATCCTGTTTACATCCGGCCTGGTAAGAGGAATGATGAGGTAAGAGTCCTGGACCTCAATGAGGTAAACGGAGGTGTTGAATTCAACAGACCATGTCCAAAATTGCCGTTTGACTCACTAACTCAAACACGTTTAAGCTGCCTACGTGAAACTCTTGTTTTCCCTCTCAGTCAAAAGAGGGGAGAGAGAGAGAGGGAGGGAGAGATGGGACGGGCGAGGTTTGAGAAGGTCAAATATTTGTCCAAAAGTTTTACCAAGTGGTTAGGTTTAAAGAATGGTGTCCTCTTTAGCTGTCGTCAGCTGGCCCAACTTAACGTAGCAATATGGCCGCCGCGCATGCGTACCAGACGCCCTGCTGTAAATATCCAATATTAATATTATAATATGACTTGTCTTCGAGTCCGAAGATTAATGAGGAGTGCAATATTTCACGAAGATCCAGCTGCGACCTGCATATTTTGCCACACCAACGCAAAAATAGCCATTGTCCGTCGGTGGTCAATTTAGGTTCTCTTTTCGCGTCCGTGTAGTTGATTTTCCTTTTGGTCTCGAATGTGTATCCGCGGCCTTTGTAGAAATCTCCAGCTGTCTCGTTCAGTACCGTCTGCTCCCAGGTGCTCTCTTCAGAGAGAGATACGATAATAATGCAATTTGGCGTCACGACGGGCGCCATTTTCTGATACAGTTGCTACATAACATTAGACATTGTTTTACATTAGTATTGTGGACTTATCTGGGGGCCAGACGTCTTGATATCACATTAATCAGAGGTTCTTACATTTTTGTTTACCAGGATACCCCTTTATAAAGTCATTGGTCCAGTGACACCTAAGTGAAAAAGCTACATAAATGCATAGCGTATAAGTTCCAAATGTAAAAAAAAATATTCTTGAAGGATTGCTTATTGAGGTTATAATTTTGTTTGAAATAAAATTGTTTAAAAAATTATTGACTTGGATGATGTTAAAGAAATTTTATGAAAATATTGATGTCCGACTAAATGTTTTGTAAATAGCAACTGCCTATCTCCACGAGCACTAGTCAAGTTTCTTAAATTTGTAATGAGGTTCATTACGACAATGAATCCACGGTTTCTTAAATTTGTAATGAGGTTCATTACGACAATGAATCCACGGTTTCTTAAATTTGTAATGAGGTTCATTACGACAATGAATCTACCAATCAATAAGACGAAAAGCAGTTAACAACTTTTCAAACTTTTGTACAATCTTATCTTATAAATGAACCATAATTCAGGATATAAAATTGAAATCTGTTTTTGTAAGCAGAATTTCAGTTATCCTTGTTCCGTCCATGGTTTAAGTTCTTCCTTTGTAGATATTTCAATAAGCTGCTCTTGTGTTTGTATGGATTCATGTGTGACTGGGATCTTTATCCTTCCTGTAAAGGGTTTAGCACACCGTCAGTGGTATCCAAATGAAGAATGTGCCGCATCTTTGATGTGGGTCACCATAGAATAGTATGTAATGGACAAATACAACTGTAACGAGGGGCGAGTTGATAATTATTGAATAAAATGACTTGACTCTTGACCCTCTAATTAGCATAAAACAGAGCACGTCAAACCGAGACAAATCGTTATAGATGGCCTGAACACTGACCTGCTACGTCACAACATGTGGGCAGTTTAGACCAATAGCTCGTTGTCACGTC
>JADKLZ010000728.1:28446511-28463630 GCA_021533235.1 Biomphalaria straminea
ACGTCACAACATGTGGGCAGTTTAGACCAATAGCTTGTTGTCACGTCCAACAGAACCTGTGACGTGGCAATGAGCTATTGGTCTAGACTTCCCACATGGCTGCATGGTAGTGCGGTTTGCGCGCTGGTCTGTAGTTTGCAATTATCGATGGTCCCGGGTTCAAACCCTGCCCGCTCCCATCCCCGGTCGTCCTGTGGGAGGTTCGGACCAGGAAGTAACTATCTTCAACTCTGAAGGAACATTCGAAACATGTAAAAAAAAAATTTACAAACAAACATAAAATATTAAAGTTTTCACAAATAGTAGTTTCTAGTGGATTTCTTCACTCATAATAAATCCAATAAGAAAATACATCATTACTAGACAAGGTTGACTCAGCCAGCTGTATAGAGAAATATGTTCGCAAAGAAATACATAAGAAGCAAGAAAATTTCGACTACATTCCAACAGAGTTCAAGCATTTAGTGAACTCTTTTCTACAAATTCACTGCCCTGACAACCAATGGGACAGAGTTTGCTTGGATGGCTCTCAAGAAGTCACCACCAAGGGAAAAGCTGGAATGACCGGAACAGAGAGGAAAAAAAATCAAGTAATTAAATTCACTGTAACTAATGAGCGCTATGACAACCACAGAGAAGAAATAGGAGCTATGGAGCTAACAGCTACTACGCTAGCTAATCCTCCAAGTACACCAAACAGTCAAATTGTTTTCCTGACCAATGTTAAAACAGTCCGTCAAAACTTTGTTGTGTGATATGTGCTATGGACTGGCGTTCGGTGGTCACGAAGGTCAAGGGTTCGAACCCTGACGCTCGCATCTCCCGTCGGGAGGTTTGGGCTAGGATGTAATAATCTACAGTATCTGAAGGAACATCCAAACCATGTAAGACATTTTGTACCAACCAAATTATCTTCCCTTGTAAAATTCAGCAGTTACAGCAAGAATATTGTTCTTCAATGTTGAACTAGAAGGAAATGAGAAAGCTGACACACTTGCCAATTGTTAAAGAACAAATACACACTTGAACATCACACTCTATCCGGAAGGAATGAAGAAACTAATAGTGAATTGTAAGAAAGAGAAAAGGACATGCGATGTACAAGAAAGACGACATCTATCCCGATACGACAGCGGTGCTCAACTTTTGACTCGGCTACACCTTTTTACTATTCCTCACTATACCGCGACCCCCCCCCCCCAATAATACATTATTTTCGCTCATAGGTATAATAACTGTGTTTTCGCTAATGTTATAAAATTATATTATTGTATTATATTATAATGTAAAAATGATTTGCATAACCAAGCTTTATGTTTAATTACGAAACAAAATTTAATTAAATACTCAGAAAGACACAAAGAAAAAGGCACATTCCTCGTACCATATGCTAGGACAAATTTGTACAAAAGCGCCTTCTACCCTAGCGCTATTAGAGCATGGAATGGATTGCCTGAGCTAGCCAGGAAAACCAGTGACTTGGCAGAATTTAAGTCATTGGTTAATATGCATGACTGAATGCATGACGCGTAGGACGTAATCATCTTCTTTTTTGAAGTAACGTCTATATTGTATAAGATAAGATAAGGAACAATCTGTTATATATTACAATACATGATATTCTTGAAATATGTATTTCATATCATCCAATTACACATAAATAAAATAATATCTTTATGATATGCACTTATTTATCTTTCTTTTTCTTATTCACATTATCCACATTTCATTGTGACGATTTTCTGTATTTAGACTCGATAATGAGCAGGCTGTTACGCAAATAATGCATTATTGCAAATTGAAGGTTCAACACAGACAAACTGGGACATGACTGCAAAGGCTTGATTCAGATTTGTGTAATTATAGAGACATTTTTGCTGCATCTGTAATAATGAGTTCAATAAACTCTTTCTGTCTGCTAAACATCTTCAACTTTGACTTTCATTGGAGTTCTGGCACGTGCTAATGGGATGTTAAATACATTTTAAAAGTTGGATAAAATTTTGTCCGCAAGCATTAGCAAATGTTCTTTCACAAAATTATCATCTTATGTTTGTTAGGTTCGATGTGATTTTTCTCACAGAGAGCAGATGCAATTGGAAACATGTAAATATTATTTTTCTCTAATTTTGTTTGCCAATTTGATGTTTCATTTGGAAGGATTGGATTTTTTTACACACGCGAGGTAAACTGCAAATGATCATTGCAGTCATGTTTTTTTTTATTGCTCTTTGTTATTTTATTACTATTGTCTTTGATATTAATATTCGACGATGAATCACAAAACTTTTGGTGACTCATTCTGTACCAAATGTTTAAATCCTGACTAACATACTACAATACTTGGAGCACCATCTGTGAAGACACCACTGATATTTTTCAAAGATATTTTATACTTTACCCAAAAATGAACCAAATTACACATATACACATATTGCTGTCGTAGTCCTTGTAAGTGGATTGCAAATTAAAAAAACACATCTTTAAAACTCCAACATATATATGCATAACCATTCCTTTAAAATACACAGTATCAATGACGTTACAGTCTTATCGGCTTCATACTATCGACAACTTCCTTACAAATGAAATACTGGAGTATTTCAATTCCTGCTGAAACTAATGGGGCAGACAGAGGAAACAGAAGTGGGGAGGTAACTGTAGGTTCTCTCCAACTGCATGTTAGCTATAAGGTCCAACAACATAGTTTCTCACTTCGGGAGGCCCTTCCTGCCTTGCTACCATTAGGAGTTCATCCAAGGTTCACATTTTTCACGTTATGCTTTTCTATACAAAGTTTACGTATTTAAATTTAAATGTATGGATGCGTTATTCAACCTTTTTCAAAACGTATATATTTTGGTTTAATTATTACAAAATGTCACCTTTTTCTATTTGGTCTTGATTATGCCGTTTGTAAAGTAACATGAAAAACTGTTGTGAACGTATGATTAAGAAGCATGAAGACAAATTAAAGGAAAGCTATGACAAAGTTATAAGCAGTAAATTATCAGAACAATATGAGGCATTTTTAAATTTCAACCATGATCAACTTCAGAAGCGTTATGGCAATGCACCAATGAGCTATGTTTCATAATGAGAAATGGACTGGACATTCAAATAGCCAAGTTTTTTTTTTTTTATTTGCCAATTATCATCTTGCTGCACTTGTTACCTTGCCAGCAGCTGGACTATGTTTCATGATCGGCATTTTTTTTTTAATCAAGGAAATTCAAGGACCTGCAAACAGTGCTCAGTCTACAACTTTTTCCCAACTTATGATACTATTTTTCATAAATGGGAAACTAATGTACATGGTTTAATCTGAACATGACGGGTAATTTTTCTTTCAATTCTTTGGTGCAGTAAACTGGATTCCAAGCCTTAACATTTTTTTAAATCTGATATTAATCTGGACTGCAAGTGAGACTAATTTGGATTACACTGCAAAAGGTTATTATGATGAGATAAGCTTGGCACTGGATTGTAGGCTTTTTTTTTTAAACTTAATTTCATTGATTGTATGATTTGAATTGAAATTGTGTCAGCTTTATCAAAATATCTTTGTTTTAGAAGTCACTTTTGAGTGTAATCTAATATTTTGTTGGTTGACCTCTCATGAAATGTTTTCATCATTATCCATTCTGTGCTTGCTTATGGACTAGTTGTTCTTGAAATTTACAAAATGAAAAAGTTTTCTTAAATGTTTATTTTTTGTTTATTTTATTGATTCCTATTATTTTAAGGAGTGCTAGTGACAGTTGTGAGCCATTACAAAGGTGAATTATATAGTTCTAAAATGGATCCAGTAAATAAATTTTGTAAATATATAATTCATTATTTTGCATGATTTTACTAACTGAATAAAGTTATAACCTATTCAAAAAAAAAAAAAAAAGAAAAACTGTTGTTGTTTCGCTAATGCTCCTATATCTGCAACTATGACTCTATAATTTATGAACTCCAGCAGGTATATTAATACAATGAACAGTGTATTTAATCATGAACTATATACAACCCCTCAATAACCTTCACCGCCCAACAGTATTATATGGTCTGGATGTGGATACGTTAACCTGTTTGTTTTGTGTGTTACTGTAAACGAAATCATAATCGGAATAAACCATTTAAAAAGGTGTGCGTATAAACTCAAAACTCCTACACAAAAAGTAGTGCCGATGTGACATTAATTTTTTTTTTTTCGGTTTTTCGTATTCGGAAAAGAAAAAAAAAATTCTACTGGGAAAAGGAGGAGGAAGGAGGGTGAGAGAGGATAAGATTCAAGAGGAGACAAGAAAAAAATCAGAGTTGATATTTTAAAGGCGAGAGGGTAGAACGAGATCTTATTGTGGAGAAAAAAGAGGAGATATAAAAACGCGATAGCCGTAACCAAGATGACATAACGCTAGGCCTCAAGCTTTCCGCTATGTGTTGTTGTTATTTGGCGCTTGGATATCGCTGCGAAATTTTATATCGAATTATCATATATGTAAAACCAGAAAGCGTGGTCGCGAAGTGAGGAGATATGTGTATTCTAGACCAGGTGTGGACAACCTTTTTCAACCGAGGGCCGCATTAATGAAATTTGGGGACTAGGCGGGCCGCATATATATATATATATATATATATATATATATATATATATATATATATATATATATATAAGTTTCGCTATTCCTTTTCTGTAATATCAAACTGCTGTTCCTGTGCGAGCCATTTACCTAACGTGGACCTTAGAACAAAAGGATACTTTCACAATGCCTAGGTACGGATCCTTTTTTTTTTTTTTTGGTTTATTCTGATTATACTCTCGTTTACAGTAACACACAAGACAAACAGGTTAAATGTATCCACGTCCAGACCATATAATACTGTTGCGCAGTGAAGGTTATTGAGGGGTTGTATATAGTTCGTGACTAAATACACTGAGTTCATAAATTATAAAGTCATAGTTGCAGATATAGGAGCATTAACGAATTGTCAAAACAGGATCAGTTTTTCATGTTTTTAACAAAGAGTGAAGATCTAAAATTGTGTTTGTTTTTTTTTAATGGTTTATTCAGATACTTTTATTTACAGTAACACACAAGACAAACAGGCTGACGATGTAGGTCATGTAAAATTGGCATGATCTACTTTACTTCGGTGAGGGTTATTGAGGCGTTGTATATAGTTCAAGATTAAATAAATACACTGTTCATTGTAATATACCTGCTGGAGTTCATAAATTATAGAGTCAAGGTTGCAGATATAGGAGCATGAACGAAACAACAACAGTTTTTCATGTTCTTTCCAAAGAGCGAAGAGCCAAAATTGTTTATAGCTTTCACTGATTGTGTTGATGTGTGTACCAGTTGACAGATCAGGCATTCCCATCCCCACCCTACAATACTGTTGAGTATTGAAGGTTAATGTGAAGTTGTCAACAGTTCATATTCACATACATTGTTTATTGTAGTATATCCGCTGGAGTTCATCAATCAGCTGACTTAACCAACTTCTTGCACTAGACCAGTATCTCACACTCGGACCCTGATCATAAATAATTTTGTATACTTTATCCCCTTACGAAGCTGTGAATTTAAGGTAGCTATGCGTTAACTTTCCAGTTACTAGTTTATGGTTAGGATATTTTCTTTTTTGTAATAAAAATAGTTGTTCTCAGTCAAAGCTCCATCAGTTGTTACCCTTGCCGTCTTGTACAAGCCAACCCAACTCTTTCAACACAGTTCTCCATAGCATTGAATAAATACTGACCAGGACTTATGTGTTTTACTGAATGTAGATAGTGTTGCTATTAAATAGAATCTTCGTTTTTTTTTCTTTGGAAAGACGTTCTGACACAATGTTTCTTTAGCCTCTCCATTACAAATGATAAGAATTATAAGTTTCAAAAAAAGTTTCAATAATTTCTATAGATATTTATAATAATTTATTTAGGTTTTCGCGGGCCGCATAAAACACTTCGGCGGGCCACATGTGGCCCGCGAGACGTAATTTGCCCACCTCTGTTCTAGACGCATTAAATACTAAATAACAGCTTAAATATCCATTACGTGAATAGAGAATGGGGGGAAAGGTATATCCTAACGACATTGATAGGCTACATAGTTGTGTGTTACAGAAGGATTCTAGATAGCAGAGGAAATTATCAACTGAAAAATGTACAAAAAAATTGACTAAAGTGGCAACTACCGTATGTGTATTAAATTGCGAGGGTTTCGGAGGTGCCGTCAGAAAAGCAGAATTTTACGTCCTAGCTCAAAGGTCCTACAAGATGGTGTGGAATGATTTGGCAAAGATTTGAACTTGGGACCATTTGTAACGACAGCATAGCACATGACCAAAAAGCCATCCTTTATTAGGATAACGAGACGCTTAAGTTCTAAAAAAATACGATTATTAGGATAAAATATAAAATATCGCATGGATTACATTAAAATTTAAGAAAAAAAAGTATATGGTGATGGTCTTAGAGTTCACCAGAGTTCCAAAGCTAAAAGCTGAGGTTTCCTGAACAAAAAAAAATAAGGACCTTAGAGTTCACCAGTAACCTACTGAATTAGTGTCTTATATATACTGACATGTGGCCTTATAGAGACGGCAGCCCAGATACCTTCTACACGACCAGACGTTACGATACGTTATGCGTTCATGCGTACTAACTTAAACTGTTAACATGCTGCGACAAAAAAATGTTTTAAATTAATTCTGATTCAGTTGTCTGCAACTTCTATCCTCTGATAATTAAAATAGTAAATTCAAATGAAAAAAACAATCGTTGTATGTGTTAGTTTTACGTTTTAGAAGAGGTAAAAAAAAATCCATATTTTCGATGGTCTTATACGACCCCTGACAATTTGTCAATCGACCCCCAAGGGTTGAGAACCCCTGCGATACGACCACTTCTAATGTTGTTGTTTTTTTTTTACATCAAAACCAAACACAACATAAGAAGATAACATATGACCCGGAAGCTCAAAATTGGGACCAGTGAAATCTGCCCTTTTTGGATTTCCACCAGAGAATGCCGACCTTGTCTTCAGAATAGAATTCTCCCTGACGATGCCCGGAAAATGCTCTGGCCTCGCACCATTGAAATTCTTTCAATGATATCAGATCTTCTTCTTCTTGAAACTGTCAGGTAGAGTTGAGCCTTCAGCTCTTGTAACTCTAGGCCAGCAAAAGTGAACAAGAGCTCTTTCTCAGCGGCCTGAATGAGAACAGTGTACACTGTTCTGTCTGGCGGGTGGGTCAGACTCGAGGCAAGAGGCCGCGTACACTAAGACCCCGCCATTTTCCTTTTCTATACCAGGCTAACCGTGCAGGACACGCCCTTTATGTAACTGCCCCTTGAGGAACAGCGCCTGGATTGTGACAATGTTGTGGGAGCTTTTTTACAACTCCGCACAGTGCAATGAGTATGCTCTCGCACCCCGTTTAGGCACACTCCCACGGAAGTCTTGTTTTGCTACCCTTTAGCCTAATCGTTTCCTCCTACGATCGTTTCCACCCAGGTGCCACTATGAAGCAGGGTAGCATGCCCGGTATGATATCGGATATAAGTTTGTGTAAGTTTTTAGACCTTCTTTAACAGCTGGTAAAATCAGTGATTTGCCTATAGTGTGAGGTTTTCAGTATTTTACTACAAGTCAAAAGATGTAAAACGCTGACTAAACATCATCTTCTTCATATGAGGTCAAAGAGAGATGTTGTGAGTGTATTCTGAACTTTATCTTTGATGTCTGAAAGTTGTTCAAACATGTATCTTATCTTATACAATACAGACTTTATTTCAAAAGAATATGATGATTACGTCGTACGCGTCATGCATCTAGTTATGCATGTTAACCAATGACTTTAATTCTGTCGTCACTGGTTTTCCATTCTATGATCTAATAGTACTAGGGTAGAAGCAGCATTTCTACAAATGTGTCCTGGCATATGGACATATTGTGTCTTTCTGTGTATATTATTTCTTATTACAAAACGTATAATGTTTTTTTTTCTTCGACACTTGTCTTGAAAATATAAAGATTTGTGGATGTACATGTACTTGAATGTTGTTTGGAATGGACAGTGAGAGTATACAAATGAAAGAGAGAGAGCGAGAGAGAGAGGGAGAGAGAGAGAGAGAGAGAGAGAGAGAGAGTTGTATAACATGTGTTGAAAGCGGAACTGCAACTCCCTGTCACGTTGTCACGCCCAAGACGTGACTGATGTGACAAAAGATGAAACTGCAACCGTCAGCAGCAATCAATTTGAATCTCGTCACGCCTCATTGCTCAACTGATTGAATCAATCAATGGGTTTGATAAAGTCTCACACCTCCAGTGGATCTGTGACACCATGATACAAGGAATCTCACACTATTAACACAGACACATGTTTTTTTTTTTTTTATTATACCTTTACTGGTTTAGGTATCCAAAATATAATATAACCATAACAAGAATAGCATCAATAGCAAGCGGAATAACTCTTGAGTAAGGGGGATAACTCTTGTTTCCATTGTATATTAAGTTAGTCTTTTTAGAAAATGACTAACCAGTAATAAGAACAATAATAATCGAAGTGACAGTGCTGTGTTCAAGTCATTCCCTTAGAGACATGAAAGTGATGTGGAAGGGAGTTTCTTATAAAACGTCGATAAACTGTTGAAAGATATTAAAAGTTGCCATGGTTACTAATCTGTAGTGGTTGTAGGCTACTTTAGGCTAGATCTGTCAACGTCTTGAGATCTCTCGATATGAACCTAAATAATTGCTCCTCACATAGTGTCGATACTCTGTATTGAAAGACAAACTTCTTTAGCTTACTATGGTTATGTTCTATTCATGTACCATCAAACCATTTCTATATCATTGCCGCTATTGCAACTGAGGCAAAAGACAGAGGGGAATTTGAAAGGAATAAACAGTAACTTGCATGGTGCCCCAACGGTCCAACAGACTAAGGGTAGGTACAGGTAAAATTCGTTGTCAGATCAATTATGAAAACTTTAAAATACTGTCCTTTGGGTTTCATAATAAATATTATTTTATCGTTTGTAAGAGTCTGTATCTGCCTTTATATATTACTATACTATAGTAGCGATTTTTTTTCTTCTCCACATTTTATAAGCCTTCATGTTGTTTTATTACAGGTTATAACATTTATGTTTTATTCTAAATTACGTTCATTGTAAATTGATCATCGTGAAACCTGAAATAAAGCTGTTCAACAATAATAGTTTTCAAGAGAACTGAGTTAGACAGACCTCCCGGAGGGCTACACATTTTTAATTATTTATACTAGAATTTTTAAGTAATTATATAAATACAAGGTTATGATTGTTGATTCACTAGTATTGTTAAGGTGTGTGTGTTTCTATGGTAACGATGGGAAGAGGTTAGCGATTTGTTGTGAATGGTGCAAGATAAATGGCATTGTCGTCAGCAGTCTTGGGTAGGGAAGACGACTCCAGATTGCCAGAATGAAAGGACGTGTTTTTGTAGACAGTTCAAAATACCATCTATATATATAATCCTCAAAGTAAAAGGTCAAACACACAAAAGTTCAAACAACAAGTAAATGGGAAGATCCCATGGCGCAGCACGCGGTGTGAATGGAAATTGGTGCATCCCAATCCGCACTATTTTCATTCACAAAATAGCGTAGACATAAATAAATATAGACTGGAAAAAAGAAGTAACTTCATGTAATTTGAAAACATTTATATAATATATCTACTATTGAATTCGGATTTCCCAATTATGAAAAATTAAAAAATTGCATGATCTTCAGTCTTAGAGATTAAACACAATTTATAGACATAAAATAAAGTACACACAATTGCAATGCACACATTTTTTGTTTCATTAAACTCACTTATGAATTTGTGCAGTGAATGGAAGGGAGGTTAAAAAAGTGGAAGCCGGAAGAGATTATATTGTGTCGTAAGACTCTTGAAACTAGAACGACAATACACAGATAGATACTACTCTCAGGTTTGACTTTAGCGCGGAAAATCTGTTATATCATGTTATAAAATGGTTCAATTTAATAATTTATACACCTAAAAATTAGCACGGGTCCAAAGAAAGTGCGGGACCCACTGCGGTCGCATATGTTGCAGTGCCTAAGGCCTGCCCTGCAAAATAACGGCGTATGGTATGCCGCCGGTCAACTAGTTTTATATTATTACGAAAGCCACTACGTTTATTTTCATTTCATATCAAGTTGAATTTATTTCTATTGTAATAAAAGTTATATTTAGTATTGTTCATAAATAATTTATTCAAGCTATTTCAAGCTTTACAAGTTAAGATATAATACGCCTACAGCGGTTTAGCTATCTACCTGCTGCGTAATTCTAGCAGTCAATGACCTTACACGACAATAAACAAATTTAAAAAAAAATCAAAATGTCAACAAAGAACTGATTAGGCTACTTACCAAAATCCGGGAATTCCCCTTCCTCCAGTTCCAAGTTTTCTGGTCCGAATCGGGGTTTCCCGATCTCTGGGAGAAGAAACTGTGACGTCACTGGCACTCATGTCGTAAACGAGACGAAAGCCATCTTAGGATACATTAATCCACAGAGATGAGCTGATCTTTTAATTAATCCATACGAATGGAGGACCTCCGAGGTCGGCCTGAAAATTATCCACATCCGGGCCTCAATGAGAAATGCACACATACACACACCAGGCTTGGCGGACGTTTGGCTAGCGGCAGGTCACATCGCCTCCAAAGTCACAAAGTCTTGTGTCGTATGATGAAAAACGAGCCACTGTTTGCACTGAACGGGGGGGGGGGATGGAGAAAAAGGAGAATTGGTTACTGGAGACAGAATCCAGACACAAAGTTACGAGCAATGTTAAATGATCCCCCCCCCCCAAGCAAGGGCAAGCTACCCTAATCTTAGTTACTGTGTACAGGTGGAAAAAGGGACGTAACTATCCAAGAACAAAATCATGTTAGCAAACGATTGGCATATAGGAAGATGGACGTCGGGGAATTTAAGTAAAGCTAATAATGGGGTCACTTTTAACTTACTAAATCGGTGCTTCTGACACATGTTTAAACAAGGAGAAATAGCAATAACAAACCTATAGGTTATAAATCACATTTCGTTTGAAACCCAAATTGAAAACTTACATTTTAAGAAAGAAATAGTGAAAACTATAACATCCATGCTTGCAATACACTCCACGGCTTACAAACTAAGATTTTAATGAAGAATCTATTGTGAAGCAAACGTATGTGATGTATTACGTATGAGAGGTTATTGAATATAGATACATCTACTCAGGGGCGGCCCTAGCAGTGCGCGGGGCCCTGGGCGAGCGTCATGTGCGGGGCCCCTAGCCGTAAAGGTAGACTAAATATATATATATATATATATATATATATATATATATATATATATATATCGTACCTCATCTCGCTAACGGCTAATTTGTCTCTAAAGCTGTAACAATAACAATACAGTAAGTCCACCTCAAAGCTGTGGACCTTATTTTTGTAACAAAACATATAACATTACGTAGTTACTGCTGGTTTGCTATTGGCCACTAAAGCACATTATATACTGTATTTGAATTGTTCTGCATTAACAGATGCAAATAAAAAAGAAAACACTCGCACACTAGTAATGCTATGTCTTCTCTCACTCTGCTAATTGAAGCCAACGGGACGTTCTATAAGGACAAAGTGTGCTATAGGAGGTACAGTGGTTTAATCACTTTCGCAGACCCGACTTTTGCGGAAGGGCTGTATCATGGGTTTACACAAAATATAATTTATAAAAAACAAGGTGACAAAGACAGTTTGAGTGGAAACACAAACTCAAAATTCGCCCCCCGAAATGGTCAACCCAGGCAGGTAAAAAGGCAGGTTTCAATATTTTCAAAAAGAATGAAATTCTATCAAAAACAAATGACAGAGTAGAACGGAGAAAGAAGGTTGACAGAACTTGTGTGGTGCCCCAGCGATCCGGCATACCAAAACATAAGTGAAAGTGAATGTGAAGTTCGACGTCTATGTATCCTAACAGATTATGACACGCTATAATATGAAAAACTACCTCTTAATTGTTGTTTTAAATTATGTCCTACTCATATACTTACTAAATAGATTTTTTCTCTTAAAAAAGTAATCTTTTTTTTTTGGTGTGTAAATGTAGTAGTTAGTATTACAGAACTTACTTACACTTAGCAATAATTAAAAAAAATATATATATATATATATATAACCTTTTGCATAAACCCGTTTAAAAAAGGTAACTAGTAATCTCCTATATTAAAGAGCTTCCCACGTTTGTTATAATTAATAGTGAATAGTTTTAAAAGTGATGTATTTTTCTGAAAGAAACTGCTTGCATAAGTGATTTTAAAAAAAAATAGATTTTTCGGTTTCAGAAAAGAAAAAAGTAGCCGGTGCATCAGAACTTTGAATGGTCTAAAATATTATGGTGTCAGATTTTCACTATCTTTTTTAGTTTACGAGATCTTAAGTCGAGAATACACTTTATAATTGTTTAGTTATTTTCAGTGCTTTAAAAAAAATAGGTGCTGGTACTCAGTGATGGATTGCCTAACTTTTAACTACAATAAATTAATAATAAACGCTAAACTACAAGAACATTAATACTTTCCCCCCACATTTAAAAAAGTGAAGTACGCCGTACCGGTGTGACGGTAAAAAAAAAGCACTGATAATTTTTATTAAAAAATCAATTTGTTAAAAATTAGCATTTATGTTACTACAAATGTTATAATTGACTCTTTCATATACAATTTTTCATAATGCAAAGTCCTGCAAAGAGTAGTTCAATCTTTATCCCTACCCATTTTCCCAATAAAACCAGATAAGACTTCCCTATTTATATACGAAATAAACAATTAGGATTGGTTGCTTCCACTTAGGTGTTTTTATTGAGAACTGTTAAACGATCATAGCCTCTTAAACTAGGCTGTTTTTACCGAAACTGAACGGTATTTTGAAATTGAAATGTAAGTTAAAAGTTTAAATGGCAATTGGTATAATAAATATACTGGGAAAAATATTGAGTAACAAGCCCTTGTTTATGATCACTTATTTAGTTTTTGAAGGTAACAAAAAAATCTCCCAGCGCGGGGCCCCCCTTAGGCGCGGGGCCTGGGGCGGCTGCCCCACTTGCCACCCCCTAAGACCGCTACTGCATCTACTTGTACTTGATAGTAAATGAAATGGATTACCCCCCCCCCGTTTTTTTTAATAAAACATCGATACATGTACAAACTGCATGACTTGATTTGGATTTTGCCAAACACAAGTTATTGGAAAAGAGGAGGGGAAAAAATCATATTACCATGCTACGCTACTTTAAAATTTATTCGACTTTTTGTGTGTAAAAACAAAGAATTGTCACTTTCAAAAAAAAAAAAAAGCTTAGTTTCTAAACACATTTTTTGTGGTATGGAACTGTATGTGTCGGTTAATATATTCATTCGCTTTGGAAGCCTTTGTCTTGTGTTTTTTTGTCCCTGGACAGTCTTAGCACAAAGTGCAAGGGGAAGAATGGACGAATTCAATGAGTCATTAGCAAACGATCTTATAGAGACATAGTCTTAACTAGCTCATTTATAATCCTGCTATTAATTAACTCCTGATCTACAAGGATGTCAAGTGGCCAGCACAACGGCCAAATATTTTTTTTTTAAATGCTAGTGTTTTTTTTTTCTAAAGTAAAGTTCCCTTTTCAGAAATTGCGATCCATGGACAGGTGATGTAAAGGCAATCTTTTTCTGTGGCCCACGTTTAACGAAGGTATCATGTGACCAGCACAACGATCAACCGCCTTTACTTTCCCCCAACTAATGTCAGGTACCCGTTAGAGCTGGGTGGATTCAGAGGGGCCCTGAAGATCCCAAATTAAAAAATCCGAGTCTTCACCAGGATTCAAACCCGAGATCCTAGAGTTCGGAAGCTTAGAGCGTTACCACTCATCAACAGCAACTCCTTTAAATAGCAGTGATCCAAAATAAATTCTTTCAAAGGTTTGAAGGGATGGTATAATATCTAAAGAAAAGTAAAATCAATAATAAAAGAAAGCGGAACGCTAGTGTGGCACTTCTCATATACGAATGCAAAACTCATTATGATTTTTTTTTTGTTAAATTTCAGTGTCATTTGAAGTTCCTACGACCTGGTTTATCTTCTCTTGAAATTATCGACGACTTGAGACCTTCTTGTATTTAGACTTGCATACCATCCAATCAGGACTCGTCTCTTAGCTAGCCAAAGATAATTACAAGTAGACCACCTCAACCACTCTTTTTTTCTGTCCTAGAAAAAAATTAATGAGAGACTCTGAATGGTGAAACATTTTCCCAACAAGGTACAGAACTCTCAAAAGGGACGAAACTGTGTTTGCTTTGACTTTGACACTTTTAATTAATTCTGGGCTTCTGTCACTGGTCGCCCCCCCCCCCCAAACTTTGAGTTGTTTCCCTTTTAAAAAAGTGGCTAAGCAATGAAATCACTTCCCGAGGTGGAGTCTCAACTCCGCAGGTTAGGAAAAAATGGGGAGAGAAGGGGTGGAGGGGGAGTCCTGGATTACGTGAAGCTATGTCATGTCATTGACGGATGTAGGGCAGTGAGCTAGGAAACAGAGGTGAAGAGACAGGGGGGGGGGGCAGAGAGGCGGTGAGGCCTTGATTCCGTGAGATGTTTGAGGGTAGAGAGTGTGTTTTTTTTTTTATAAAACAAAATTTTGAGGTAAAACAAAATACCAGTTGATAGTACACATAATGTACCAATATGTATAATGAATAGTTTTATATATCATAGAGACAGAGCAAGAGAGATGAACAGATAAAGTGATAGTGAATGGGACAGAGACAGAGTGAGAGAGAAAGAGTGTGTTTAAGTCACTTGATATTCTTACATTGTCTAGCATTACCCATAAAATAGGCGAATACATTTGTTTTATTTTATGAAATGGTAAAATCGAGTGATTCGGTTAGTGGGAAGCGTGGTCGAGAGTTAAGTGCGGCTTGAGCTTGGCTTGCTTGGCTACCTAGAAGAGGGCTCGAGGTTCGACACCCGACTCGGGCAGAGTTGTGTTTACTGAGCGCCCAAAGGCAGCACGGAAAACCAACTCCTAGATACCCCCTCCCCCCCCACTGGTCCACAAATGAGATTGGACCAAAGCGCTCTGAGCATGCTATAAGCATGAAAGTAGCGCTATATAAAAGCTATAATAATATAATAATAATTTGAATCGAATCCTTCTTTTAAACTTTAGGTCCGGTTCGGTTACATTTTATGCACGAGTTCGGTACGGTTCCATAAAGATTTGGTGTTCGATTTCATTTCGGATCGGTCAGATCTAAAGTTCAGGTTCGGTTCAATTTTTATGAAATGAACCAATAGTGAATGTAATTAATAAGACTAAATGCAAATAATTAGTTAAAACACTTAAAAACTTTACATAAAGATAAAAAAACAATAATTTGCAAGGAAGAAGCTATTGCTTTGCAGCTTTAGACGTTCAAATTACACCATTGCTGCAGCCAAAGTGCACAAAACATCGAAGCATTAAATGTACCAACAAATGATATGACGTTCAAATGCTGCCTGGTGAATGGCGAGTGCGGCAACAGCCCCAAGCCTCGGACCTTAGGGAGAGGGGGGGTGCTTAGCAATATAGCCCATCGCATAAATATTCGTGGCCCTGATGTGACACTAGCCCAGAGCCCCGCACACTACTAAGGCCGCCTCTAATGACGTTGAACTGATAAAGATTTCTTAAGTAGCCAACTGTCAGATTAACTATCAGGGCTGTCTGTTGTATTTGTATCGCCAACTTTTCTAATGTTTCTGGGATTAGCCTAACCTTGCGATCGTTCATTGTCACTCCACACAATGAAAACATTTCGACATGCAGCACTTGTGGCAGAAATAGGCAAAGACCTTTAAGCAATTGACACCATCGTTGAAAGCTTACGTCCAAAACTATTCTCTTTCCAAAAATCGCAATGCAACGCAGTCTATAACTGGCAGGGGCATACATTTTTCAAGTTCATGTTTTGTGTCATTAATATCAATATTAGCTAATGGAGTCACGGATGTCATAAAGTCTTCCAGTTAAGTACACTCCTTTTTTTTTTGTGAAGAGACAGTGGCGTAGCTAGGGTGGGGGTGGAGGGGGGTGAATTTGAAAATCCCCCCAAAGTAGTGTTTTTTTTTAACATTTAAAATTAAATATTACGCAAAATGCAGGGGACCCATAAGAGGTGAAGCATCCCCCCGGGCCCCTAAACAATGGGAAATTCCTAACTACGCCCCTGGGAAGAGATTGTTAATTCGAAGGACTGCATTAACCAAAACTGTCTTTATGAGCACTTTCTGTGTACTTTGATGCTAAACTGGCGTGATGAAGAGCACCTAATTTTGTCTACATTACATATCGCTGAATAAACAAATTCTTGATCTTCTTCATTCACAAAATTTAAATATGTGTAACAATGCATAAGAAGTGATGCAGAGAAGGAATATTATATTATTCATCCCTGCAGGACACGACACCCTCGTAGCCCGTGGGTTACAGAAACAGATGACCTTTACATCCTTATGAAGTAATCGCTAAATGAACTTTTGTGTTACCCCTGATTGTAATCGTGCTAGTATTTGTGATCGTGTTCCCATTATCGTAGTCTGTGAATCGTGACCAGTCTGTGTTATTGTGTGTATCAGCCGTGTTGTATTGTAATAAAGCCTTGTTTCTAAGGTTATGTGTTGATTTAGTATATTACATATCCCTTAGTCTGTTGGACCGTTGGGGCACTATGTAAGATATGTCAACCGTCTTTCTCCATTCCTCTCTGTCTTTTGTCTTACTTAGAACCTCTTTTAATGGCATGCCCATCCATTCTTTGATGTTGTCTTCCCATCGCGTTCTCTGTCTGCCTCTTCTTCTATTTTTCCTGGTACCGTTCCCGAAAGGAAAATCTTTGCGAGCTCCGAAGACCTTATAATATTACCTGTACATCATCTGCCTTATAGACCGCAAGTTCTGAAAGGATAACTGCCTTTAAATCACGCATACTGTCGTTGTATGACCCATTGATCCTACAGATCGATGGAAAAC
>JADKLZ010000728.1:28489444-28499572 GCA_021533235.1 Biomphalaria straminea
AATTGCACGATCTTCAGTCCTAGAGATCAGGGGGGGGGGGGGGGGGGGGGCGCGCCCAGGTTTTCAAAATCCCCCCGGGCCCCCACTTAGGGGTGGGCCCAAACGGGTGTCCGAAATTTATTTATAAATGCATAAATTAATATATTTGATTGACAAATATTGTTAAGTACCAGTACGTTTTAAAATATTTTTCCGAAAGAGAAATGTAAAAGTTCAAGTTAGTTTTACATTTTAAAATGCAAATCTTTAATAGATTTGTTGTCGATTTATTTTACTTTCAAAAGAGATCAAAAACAAACTTGCAGCAAAAACTAAGAATATTACTCTCTTTGTTGCCAAGAACAGGGGCGTCCTTAGCAGTGCGCGGGACCCTGTGCGTGTGTCATGTGTGGGGCCCCGTAAGGATAAACTATATATACCGTACCACATCACGCTAACCGGCTTATCCGTCTCTAACGCTGTAACAATAACAAGACAGTATGTCCGCCTTAACGCTGTGGGCCTTCCTTATTTTCGTTACAAAACATAGCCATTGTTGGCTTACTATTGGCCGCGCTAAGTCCTAAATATACTGTCTTGTAATTGTTCTGCATAAAAAAAATTCTTTCAACTTAAAAAAAGTTTAAAAATTACTCCTTTGACCATAGCCTATTGGGACAAAAACACAATAAGCAACCAATC
Organism: Biomphalaria straminea; assembly: GCA_021533235.1. Lineage (NCBI taxonomy): Eukaryota > Metazoa > Mollusca > Gastropoda > Planorbidae > Biomphalaria > Biomphalaria straminea. The sequence continues at coordinate 28,490,126 of JADKLZ010000728.1, forward strand.
CAAATATTTTATTTCGTATATTAACATCGACATCCAATCGGATTTTATTAGAAAAATGTGTGGTGCTCAAGTTTGTGACAATAAAATCTCCGATCGCGGGGCCCCCCTCAAGCGCGGGGACTGGGGCGGCTTCCCCACTTGCCACCCTCTGAGGCCGCTACTAGCCATGACTAAGACTGTATGATATACAGCGAATTCGAGTTAACAGATCCAATAGTTATTCCTAGTAATGCTACAATTGTCCATTATTCGGGTTGATCAGGGTGGGGCTACAAAACAGCGTGACGCATTGGTTAAACCTATGATAACGCAGCCACAATGAGTGGTCGTCTGTCTGACCTGCGGATAGGTCTGTCAGGCATAAATCCAAAAGCAATATTTCTTAACTGTGATAATCACTTTCTCAACCTGGCAGCTTTTCATTCAGCTGAGATAGATCAAACAATTGTCACCTTTTTTGGAACTGTACATGAATTGTTCAACTTTTTTTTTTCAAAATTAACCCCCAGATATCCATCCTTTTGAAGTTATTATCACATCCTTTCTTTTAAAGTTCTTAAGACTGATATCTACTAGAAACTTTAATAATTCGACCACTTCTGGTAGTCTTGACTGGCACAAAAGGTTCTCTAGACGTTGATCTATAACTCTCTGTTTCGTTTGTTCTAACAGTTTACTGTTCGTTGCTCTCGTCGGTATCATAGTACCCAGAGATATCATCATCGAAACTCTTGTGCAGAGAGCGTTGATTTCTTCTGTTTGTTTTCCCATCGTTTGTTTATGATGTAAGATCTGGGTGAGTAATGTTTTTTTTTTATGACAACTGCTTTCTGCCATGTTTGTCCTAGACGAGCTCTCGCTTTCTCTCCGACAAAGTAATCTTTAGGTAGTCTTGCTTTTGCATCGTATTTCACTTTGCTTTTCATCTGTCGTTCGTTGAGTAATGTCTCTGCATTTTCGGTTACCGATGGTTTCAATAGTTTGGGATCAGTTGGAATGATGTCCCTGAGTCTTTACTCACCCAGCAGTTATGATTCTAATCGGAGTATTTCTATACTCGAGCATAGCAATATATACATTCTTCTTTCTGTGATGTTAATGAATTCTTTTGCTTTCGCACAAAACATAAATAATAAATATATTGAAACCCATTCAAGCTTTCTGCAAAATGATGAGAAACGGATGAAGCTGATCACCCAATCCAACGAAGAAGCAAAAGAAGGTAGTGAATACTATGGATTCCCTGTAATCAAACCAACCAGAAGAAAGAAAAGACTTTATAGGAAGTTGAGCTCTAATGTAGGACTGTCAATAGAACTGCAATTCAAAAGTTTTGCGACAGAAGTGCTGGACAGATTCCATATGGGGATGAAGGAAAGATTACAAAGGCTGGAAAACAATGGATACCTTTGGGTTTCTTCTTGAACCAAGACACCTGTTGGATGATGACACGCTAATGACAAACTGTGTTACTTTTTCCTGTTTGTATGATGAAATAAATGGCAAATCGCTTGTTCAATGATGTAAGTGATGTACGAGCAGTTTTCATCAACAAACCAGTAATACAATCCACAATAGACATATTGCGGAAACAGGCTTCATATGGTAATAACGTGTACTCAAACCTTGCAACCTCCTCCGAATACCGCTAACTCAGGCCACTTCCATTGCGTCATTCTCAAAGCTCAAGTTCATCAAAAACTATCACAGGAGCACAATGACGCAAGAAAGGCTTATCATGGCTTTGTCATTGAAGTCATAAATACTATAAAGTATAGATGTAGATGATGTTATAGATGTCTTTGCTGCATAGAATGCACGAAGTGAAGCTATATGAATTGAGATTTGTCACTAGTACATTATTTAGCTAATAAACAACGGCATTAATCATTAAAAGAGTCTTAATAATGTGAAAATGCAAGGGGCCCCCAAAGAGGTCGATCCCCCCCGGGCCCCCGAACCCCTTCTTAACTATAATCAGTCTTAAGATTTTTTTTGCAAGACAATGGACCCTATTCACCAATCGTAAACTAATAACATTGAGTCGCGTGCTTCTCTATCTCTTCTATACAAATTACGATCTAATTTTAATCAACAATGGTTATCACGTGACAGTTTTTTTCTTTGTTTTATCAATATTATCACGTGATCGTTCGTTTTGGTGAATGAGGTCCATTCACTTATAAAAATGTATTTCGGGTTTTTAAAACATACATAGGCAAACACACACACACATACATTGTCTTACATTATGTACACCACAGATTCACTTATGCACTAGCACACATCCGTTTCACATGCCGTCACATGCTGGTCTTTACATGTAGAACCAGATTGTAGATCTATGTCCCTTTAACGTTGAGGCCACACTGTGTACCCATACTGGGGCATTGCCATGACATTTACAAAGGGCACTGCTTTGGACGTTTTCAAGAGCAAGCAATTAGCTAGCACATCACGCAAGAGTTTTGTCCCTTTTTTTGTAGCACTCTTATTTTTTTTTAAAAAAAAAAAGGGGGGGGGGAGTATATTTGTTCTCTACCTTGAGGTATTTTTTGAATGATTTTATTTTTTAACCTTTTTTTTAATACCTCTATTTAACTTGTACCTTCGTGAAAACGTCTTGGCAAAACATGGGCTGGCACAGATCTCGAAAACTGCTCTAACGATTTCCCGAGAAATTTGACACTTGGTGTAGGCTTTATTTTTTAGAACAAAATTACCAGCTCTTTGGTATAATTAGGAAAACTTATACCGTTTAAGTCTGTCACCATAGAAAAAGAAATAAATTTAAAATTTCGATAAAAAACTAGAAAATATTTCTCTTGAACGGACTTTATGGATTCGTTTATTTCCACATTTATTCAAGAGTAATAAAAAAAAAATCAGTTTTGGAAGTTAGCGAAACAAGGGAAGCAACCTTTATAGTAAAATTTCAAGTTTTTTTTTTTTTCTATTCGTGAAAATATTAACAAAATCTTTTTTTTTTTACTTTGTGTTTTTGAAAAGACATTAATGGTGAAATATTTACTTAGTTTGTTTTAAGTGACTAAGTAGTTTATTGTGAATGACTGTGTATGGACTATGGACAAACTAGTTGACCATTTTCTGTTCTACTTTGCGGAGTCAACGGCTAATAATACAAAACATAGTTACTAACATATCACCTATTCTTTATTAAACAAAAAGAGAATATTGTTACTGATTACTTCAACAATACCAAATATAGCTACTAACATAACAAACAAGATAATAAAGTTGTATGTTAATAGTTATTGAGTCTTGATTAGATATGTTTCCATCTGCTGCCGAGGACAGACGCAGACAGCGCAAAGAAAATCTTGACCACTGGCGGACAATGGTTATGCTTGCTCTGGATGTGGCAAAATATGTAGGTCACAGCTGTGGCTGCGTGGCCACGGGAAATATTGCATTCCTCATTAATCTTCGGACTCGAAGACAAGCCTTATTATTATTATTACTATCATTATTATTATTATTGGATATCTGGTTCTCTTTGTTGCAGTTTAGTGTATTCACAGTTTGCCTTCAGTTCAATCGCGTTAGGCTACTCCAGATCAAAAAAAAAACTTTACATAAACATTTTTCTAAGGCTTGACCTAGCTTTGGAGTTGTCACATACTTGTGGCTCGCTAGAAAGATGGCGTCATGCACCAAACTGAAATGTCCGTTTATTCAAAGCGAGCAAGTCGGTGATGGCACACAGGCGTGTAAACACAGACGGTTCAGGGAGAGAGACCGATGTCATTCTGTTCACGATTGTGATGACATTCCAACGTCATGCACACGTGACGGCATGGTCGGGAGATGTGCTACCTCAGTAACGCCCAAACTACGGCCCGCTGACCTAATCCGGCTACGTAGGCTTGCTAATCGAGCCCCTACGAATTCCCGTCTTCTGTGCATTTAAAAAAAAAAAAAAGACGCCGAGGTTCAGTTCGATTTGACTCGTCGATATTTGGCGAGATTCCGTCCGTATCACATTTGTTAGCAATGTGCATGATCCCTGTCCGAAATAGGGAAACAATACAACATATTAACTCCTGAACACTTCACAACACCCATAACTCTACAGCTAAAAGTTTGATTCGCTAATGTCGCTAAACTTCATACTTTGTACACGTTTCAAGTTCCTTTTTTTTTTCTTAATTACTTTATTGTAAATAATGAGACTTTTTCTATACCATTGTTTCCCCTTTCTAGTTGTACTTTAAAAAGAATTAGCATTGTTAATTGGCCTATATAAATAAGATATTGTTGATATTATGTCTTTTTTAAACAAAAATAAAAACTGTCAACTATTCCCCTTACAATTACTATAATTATAATCTTCTGAAAATATTTCACAAAACTGTCTACAATCAAATTCTTCAAATATAGCTCTTGTGTTATTTTACGTCTAGAGAGACGATCTTTTCCCTTTGCAACTTTTTGTGTGACTAAAGAGGCCAATCCTTGATACACAGCTGCGGTCACAGGTTGGTCATATGTAATCACCAGACGCCGTTTCACTTTCACCCTTCTATTAACTAAGGTTGTGTATGGCATCTGCAATCCGAGACCCATCCTTTATGGTCGCTCTCCATGTGGATCTATCCAGTGCTACTTTTATCCAGCTGCTAGTGTCGATTTTGAAGAGCTTCATGTCGCGTTTGCATACATCAGTATACCGTAAAATTGAACGATCAGCAGCTCACCAGCCCTCTGTTAGATCACCATACAAAATGTCTTGTGGAAGTCGACCTAGTTTGGCCATACTAGGCCTACTACGTCTGTGTGCGAAATTTTAGCTTGAAATAAATTATTCCATTTTTGACTTGGTTAAAATCTTTGGACCATGTGGTAGTGTTTGCAGTTTTGATGCGGAGACCATGGCAGTCTGTGAAGCCCTAAAGGTCATTGATTCACATCTCGGCGAGGGACATTTGAGGGCAACACGGATTGTTGTGGTCACTGACTCAAAACCTGTACTACAGGCTTTGCAAAGCCCTGGACCATGGCCCCCCAATATCGACACTGTCATCATGGCCTCACACAACATGAAGCAGCGCTATGGCATTCCTGTGATAATGCAGTGGGTACCGAGTCACATAGGTGTGACTGGTAACACTATTGCAGACTCCTTGGCCCACCAGGAAGGACAAATTCCACCAACTGAACAGGCTGTAAGTTTTCACCATGCCCTGGCTACAATTCAAAAAACTGAAATGGAAAAGTGGTTTGAGTGCTGGGACAAGTCCCAAAAAGCCCGTGGAGTCTGGGAGCGCATGAGGCGCCCTGACCGCACTTCCCCGTGCTGGAGGCTGTCCAGGCCTGAGCAAGCTGTTATAGCACAGTGCAGGACAGGCCACTGTCCTGTTGGCTCATACTTTTCACGGTTATGGCCAAATTTTGACTCACGGTGCCCCCGCTGCGGGGAAGAAGAGGAAACCGTGTCTCATATTCTGTTCGACTGCCCCAGACTTGCTGATCTCCGTCTCGACAGGTCTGGGAAACCAAAATTTCTCGACCTGTATGGTGACGCCTACGCACTACGCAAGACAGCAGGGTTTCTGTCCAGGGCTTTTGCAAGAGAGGATTTAAGCCTCTCAAGCCCTCACTCAAATGGAGTTTGATGATGATGCTGATGATGATGATTTTTGACTTTGAATGTTATGACTTGATATTCCTTCGACTATAAAGAAAGTGTAAGCTGATGTAATAAACGCTTGCATTTTACGTCATCCTAAAAGTTTAGAGGGTGAGAGACGTAATCCAATCCATGTAAGAACAAATAAATTTTATGTAATATGTAATGAAGATAATGTAAGATGTGATGCATAACATGTAAAACATAATGAATATCGTGTTAGACAGTGTATCCAGTTATCAAAAATGAGTTCAAAAATTTGTTTGCACATTTCTTGTTCCAAATGCCAGGACAAATTTGTATAAATGCTCCTTCTTCCCTAGTGCTATTTGAGCATACGTAGATATTAGAAAGTTTATTACAAGACCTTGCAGATTTGATGTACCGGTTCGAAAGGATAAACTACTAAAGAGAGTTATCGTTCTTTACTATGTTAGACCTTCTTGTATTCTGTCATAAATAAATTTGAAAACAAAAATCGTTCTTTAAACGTTCTGATTATCTCTCAATTTATTATATAGAACAGAAGCCTAACACAAGAGCCACTAACATAAATACTTCTTGAAATAGGTTTTATAGTCTACAAGAGTTTATAGTTTAAAATTAAATTTTTACCTAACAACCTAATGTTCTTAACAAATCTTATTTTCCTTTAGCTTAGTACATTTCTACATAAAACAAAATTCATTGATTATTACTAATTGATTGTTTTTTTTTTGTTTGATTCAAGTCTTGTCATAGACAATGACCAATTGTGCAACTTGATCTGAGGATGAGAAGTGAGGAAATAAAGTGTAAGAATCCACCCAGACAGACAGACAGAGCGAGTTAATAGAAGCTTTGTAAAAATAAAAAGTATGTAGCTTACTTGTAGTAATATTAGCAATATGTAGTTATTGTACAAATTAAAACACACAATCTGATTTATTTTCTACTTCTATTTATTGATACAAAAATAGTTTACAGAAATATGCTAAGATACAATAGTTGTACAAGAAATATAGAGAGAAATGAAGAAGAAAAACAACTGCTTTTTGTAATCAAAAAGTAAAAGAACATTATTGAAACAAAAAATTTCTCTATCTGCTATGTACTGATAGGAGTTGATAGATTAAAACAAGTGTAATATGTAGAAACAAGGACAGGAAGTGAAAAAGTAAAAGTAACATAAAAAAACAGAATCAGGAGATGCTGGAAATAAATGTTTGACAGTATTAATAATTGTGTAGCTAAAAAGACATGAAGCAAAACAGCTTTAGGAGAGCTTCCATCTCATGGGATAAAAATAAAAAACATTTAAAAAAATAATGTATTTATGGTAATCATTTTTACCCTGAGAACAAACAATAAAATTAGTTGTTGTCCAATTTTGATATCTAGACTATGTATCACAGATGTGTGCAAGAGTAAAGTATATAAATATATTTAAAAAACTAAGACTCAAAAAAATCACAGGTACATTAAATATATAAATTACAAAAAAAAAATTAAATACTGTAGTGCGGTTTCTTTTCTATGCAAGACACCTTACTTTCAGCACATACCATTACATTTACTATTCAATGTCTACTAAAAAAAAGGAAAATAACCAGTTACTATGTTTAATTTGTCTAAACCATACTTATATCTCAATGTAAGCTGATCTTTGTGTGTTGCTCTTTATGGAAAATAAATATTAAGACAAGTAAATTGAACAGAGTGTTGCAATGGAGCATAAACACATTTAAAAATTTTTAAATACAAGTGAAACATCAACTGAATATTTGATTTTTTAATGAGAAAAAAAATTAAATCATTCTGGACAATAAAATTTCAAATACCTATTTTCTACAATTCCATTGTAGGGTGAGAGTAAAAATTTTAAAAAAAAGGCATATAGGAGTTTTATGCACTACAAAAACACATGGGCAACAAAATAATCGCAAATATGTTATTTTCACTTCTTATGTCATTTTTGCCCATAAAAAACATTACACCTGTAAATAATTTTTGTTTTCTTCAAAATATATAAAGGTGATATTACAAAACAATAACTAGAATGATATAATTAACAGTTTGATAACCATTTAGGAACAAAAAAGGATATCATAATATAAGAAAATCTAGACATCAAAACAAATTAACTGCTGATATGTCCTGATGATAATTCTAAAACAGTAGAGTTAATGGGAAAAAAAACCCAGTAAGTTGCATTAGCAGGTCATAATTGGGCTCTATGCAATCACTTACATACAAAAAATGACATTAAAATATATTTGTATATATTTCAAGACAAATAATATATACATCCTAAAAATAGAAATAATTACAAATGATAGTGCATGCTACTGTTACACAAATATCATTCTTTAGATGACCTAGAAATAAGTTTAATGAGATGTTATTGGCAGTTAAATTTCTACATGTTTTTGTAGGTAAAATGATCAGTACTTCTAGCAAACTAAAAATTGAACTATTGAACTTATTGGTTACAATTCATACAGCAGAATTATTTTCTATCCAAGTTTAAGAATTAGATTCTTACTTACAAAATAAACATTTGAAACAGTAATAGTGCATTCCAAGGGCATTATTACATAGTAAAGGTATCATAAAATATATAATATATTTAGTTATAAAGTGAGACAATTCTGTAAAATGATGCAAACAGGATGCAGGCACAGCTGGCTTTCTGTAAAAAGAGATAAAAGATTGTTAGTAGAAACTTGTGAAACAAAACAGCCAACTAGATGAATAATATAAGACAATAAAAAGTAAATACTTTTGTAAAAACCATTCAAAAGGTCATTAATATATTTCAAATTATACTAATTACCGTTAGACTAATCTACTTCTTCTGGTCGGAGATAAGCCTCGTCTAAGTGGACTGGGTGAACGGCTTCTAAATCTGCTGGGACTAACTGAGCGGCTCCTTGGAGACACAGAGCGGAATGGGCTGGTGGCACGAGCTGGACTTCTAGAACGACGAGGTGTACCCTGAACAACAAACAAAAATATTTTTCTTTTACCAAATTTTTGTGATACTAGTATTTCAGAAAAGAATACCATATGATTTAAGTTACGAATGTCTAAATTTTAAAAAAATGACATTGAAATGATCCTTCATAGGACTTTATTACAATTATTTTTAGTATATTGTTTGAATACTGATGTATTAAAAGTAAGTATAAAATACTGAACTATTTCATAGATAAGACAAACAAATTACCAAAGAGGCTCCACGTCGAGTTACAGCTTCCCCCTTCACTAAAGTTCTAACTCCCTGAATCAGAGCAGGCCAAATGTGATGGTTCACTAATGGAGCAGTGTACTCTGAATCATAGCTGCGTCTATATCTAGTGTCAGAAAAAAAAGAAAGTTTTTTGAAGCTTTATTCATGAAGACATTTAAAACAGAACAATCTAATTTGATAAACAACATTTGATGAGCTAAATTCTATGAACTAAACTTGATAAGCTAAATTTGATGAGCATATTTTTTGTACTTTTTTTTTTCATACATCATTCAGGAATGAAGATTATTACGTCCTAGGCATAACCACTTTTTGCATACAATTCTAGTTTACATTTACAGACAAGATGAGTTTGAATATTAAAAGTAACATTAAAAATCTTTAGTACTTGTATACAATTTTTATGATGTTGACTGACAGTTAAACTCAGACCTGACAAAGATTGGTTTAGTTTATTGGGCTTATAGAGAGGATGAGTTGATAAGGCCATCACTCAAACCTTAATGATGATGATGACTAAAGAGGATGGGTGACAAGCACTACATTCCAATAACCAAAGAGGATG
>JADKLZ010000728.1:28506824-28536790 GCA_021533235.1 Biomphalaria straminea
TTTTTTTTTTTTTACATTTCTGCTTCATTGTACCCACCTCATCAGCATCCATCACCGTTCCAACTCCAACAGTTAAAGCTTGGGTTGGTACCTTTTTCAGATCATTACCAAAGAAACGAGCGTTGGCCAAAATGGTTTCCTGAGCAAGGGTTTTAACTCTAGTGCGAGAGACTAAGCTAGAACCTGGTTCATTGAAAGCAATGTGGCCATCTGGACCAATCCCTGTGGGAAGAAATAACACATTTCATCAACACAAAAGATTGTCAACCCAAGGTAATACAGTAACAGAAAACTAAACCAGCTAGGCAAAAATAATTCATGATAGAATGATGGGTTACTTCCCTGTCAATTTACCATTACAAGAACTGCTAGTCTAGTTTTATGGTAAAATAGCTTGTTGTTTATTCTCTACATTTCTCTCTTTTCATATAATGTAATAAATTTAAATTTCTTTTCTTAACTACACTAAGTTATTGCCATCTCTCCCACAAATTTATATCCAACTGATATCAATATATATATAAATCAACACAATATTTTATCTGTATAGAGATTAATGTGAAACATATAGCATTCTAAAGGAAATTTTAAAAAAAAAAAGAAAAATTTTACAACTTTTGACTACAGACATTGATAAAACATAAGATTCAAAGCCGATTAAATGGCCCCTTTTTGGGGAAAAGAAATCAAGCTTTACTGTTTAATTTTTTGGTTGAAAAAGAACTGGTATTATAGATTGCATAACTATGTATCCTTTTGAAAGTGTAATGCTTCAATGCACAAGTTGGGTAGTAGCTAGAAAGACAGGGATCAGTACTGGTGGTCAAGATTAGTGTATGACCAGAAACTTGCAGAACTGCTTGAAAAGATTTTTATGTAAACAACTTTTTGTAAGTCATCAAATGAAAGAAAGTTGTAACTAAAAGTCAAGAATTATGTAAAAATCCAGACAAAATCTTACTATAAAAGGAAATCAGAAGCTAGCTATCAGGTTCATTGTTCATTTCTCATTAGTTATACATTGTTTGTATTTTATTCAGCTATATTCACTGTGCTTTATTCAATAGTAATGTTATTTATCAGTCAGGTTATTTTACAATGCATATATTCAAGTGATTTATGTTTGTGGGAATTTTGTTTATTGTTGGATTCATTATTTTATTGAATTGAGTTTGAAGGCATTAAAATTGGTACAAAATATGAGCAAGTGATTTGTGTTTAAGCCAAATGGTCTGAATATTTCTGATGTACGGTACTGAAATTGTAAAAGATTTTTTGTATAAATTCAAGAATTTAACAAACATCAGATATTTAAATAACTTTACAGACCACCAATGAACAGTCTTATTCCACCGGCTTCTTTGATCCTTTGTTCATACTCTTGGCACTCTTTCTCCAAGTCTTCAGCATTTCCATTCAGCAGATGAGCATTTTCTGGTTCAATGTCGATGTGCTTGAAAAAGTTCTCCCACATAAAAGAGTGGTAACTTTCAGGATGCTCTCTTGGAAGAGCTGGTTATGGATATAACACAAATAATTAAATTTAAAAACATTTCAGGACAAACAATTTTAAAAGAATAAAATGATGCTAACTATTCTAAGGGTACTAAATTAATATACAAAGCATAAAATACACTCTAATAAAATCCTAACAACATTCCCACTAAATGATTGGAAAGTGATGCTGTAATTGTTGAACTGATACAATTCTAGTTGATTAGATTTGATAACTAAACAAGAATCCACATTTTTAGCTGCACTTGATAGGGAAAAAGCCACTATTAGTTTTATGGGGTCTATATGTTACATTTAGATCTCAAAAACTAGAAAAGATATTTGAAAATCTAATTTCATATACTCATTTTAGAGTTTGCTTAGTTCTGGTGCAATGTCTATTTTTTATATTCTGAAAGTGAACCATTTTGATTGTAAGCTAATTTTTCATACAAAAATACAAGGAACATTAGGACCTAAAAATATCTAAATTATTCAATCCATGTAATTTCAAAAAAAAAAAAAAAAAAAAAAAGAAAGGTTTTGCATGTAATTCAAGGCTTTTATATAAGAGGTTAAAATAGTCTGATGCAATGTTTTTTTTGGTCAAAGAATTTCATGAAAAACAAAACAAAACAACTTACCAACATACTCATCCATGTTGAATGTTTTCACATACTTGAATGATAGCTTACCAGCTTGATGGAACTCTATCAGCTTTTTATACATGCCTAGTGGAGTACTACCTAGAATTATAGAATTCACAAAGAATAAAAATACACATTTAGCCACTGAAAACTTAATAGCAAATTTCAAGGCACTGAATCAATTTGTTCATTTATTCAATGAGGTAATGCAGCTAAGTATATAGGCAAGAAGGAGGTCAAATATATAACCTATTAAAAAGATGGTTTCCTAATACAAACTAAAGTGATGTAAAGGTATCTATAAAATAGAAAGAGGTATAAAAGATTGTCTAGCAAAGTCATAGTGATAAGAAAGAGCAGGCAAAGAATATAACTTCATGGTTTTGTTTTAACAGAATCTTAATAGTGGTGAAGACTGGGAATTTAAATTTCATGGACTTTAGGACAGCTCTGAGTTTGCCCAGCTCAAATGGATGCCTGATATTAGTTGTGAAAATTATCATAATGGCCTACCGGTACCTTAAGACAATATTTTTTAGACAAAATTTCAAAACTCAGACTACTGGCCTATTTTAGAAAAATATTAACTGGGACAACATTTTAAGTCTAAGCAACATTTATTAAGAATCCAAGTAAATATATGTAGAATTTAGGAAAATAGCACACAGTACAGAATATCTGAGAGGCGTAAAAACTCTGTACCAGTACTATAATATGGTTAGTTATCAAAAAGTTCAGCTATAATTATATAGATTTTACCTGTTGGAAGACCCAAAGTAAAATACTTTTCAGGACCAGCTTTAAAGTTTATGATACATTTTCTGACATATTTTGCTGCCCATTCTGAGACTTGGTCATAGTTATCATGAATAACTAGCCTCATTTTCAAGTGTCAGTAAATGCCTAAAAATAAAAGAAAAGAAAAAAAAAAAAGCAAAGTATAAACCAACAATATATAGAAACCAAAATGAAGACATATCACACGATGATGTCTCTAGTGGAATGAGAAATGAATGGCCAAAGATTAATAAATCAATATGCCTAGAGTATTTGTTTGAATATTCAACTTTGTAAAAAAAAGCTGCTCTTAATGATGTCGATTAACTTTATTACTAATTGTAACTAGCTGAGAAAATAATTTAAAACAAGACGGTGACATGATATTTTTGCAATCTTTGTGGAAAGAATTCTGAAAGAACAGAAAATTGGCAAAAGAAAAAATGAAAAACATTTTGAGCTAGTTCCCTTTATATATCTGATGAGGTTTCACATGCTGTTATAGCATGGAGCCCTTTCTCTATGCTAAATCTTATACAAAATTGATGCTACAGTATAAGAACATGGAACCTTGAATAGGTCTCGGCCTACAGGCTTTAGGTTGAAACTTCATTACTGACAAAGTATTCATGCATTGCAGTTTTTTAACAGGAACCTTTTCACATTAAAGCCAGCAATAAGTTCTTTTTTAATTCCTTGCTATATGTTATGCTCTGTTTGTAAATATTTGGACAGTAGAAAGGTTCAAATAAAAATGTGAGATTATAAATATATGATTTTTGTTTTTATTTTATATCAAGTTATATAGAGCCAAAAAAATATATATTACATTTATTGTTCGAGTTAGTTAGTTGGAAGATAAGAAATTATAAACATAAAAATTATGTTTACACTGTGTAAATGGATACAATTTCTATAAAGACAATGCATCTACAATGTGATACAGGATGACCTGTTTGCAGGCACAGCATTACAGTCTGAAGACTAACAACAATTACTTGTGAACATGACTCATAATGATTGGATTCTTCAGTGTATTACAAGATGTTTATATTTACATAAAATAAATCCAATTTCCATGAACATAATACATATAATATAATCCATTAGTCCATATAGTCTTGAAATACACTGATCACTTTGACTTCAATGTAGGCCTACTTTACACATGACTATAATAAACTCTCTTACTATGTTATAACTATGTTATAATTTATTAAGTTTCTAACATCACTTGTTACATGGTCCCTTCCTCATCTTAACTACAAAACTTAGTTCATCGACTTATTTCATTGACTGAAAACAACTGTTAAAGCAGACTACCTACAGCAATTGACTACGGGCGTCTACGCTGAATAACTTAACAGACTAAACTCCCACGTTCTCTTAATATATAATATATAGTCATATAATGATATAGAATATAGGGCTATTTTATGCTAAGATAAAGTATCAATAATTCTAATATAGTATATACATATTATTTATATGATAATAATTATAATAATATTAACAAAAACATACAAATTAAACAAATTAATGATGCATTATTTTTGTTTATCTACTGTATCTCTAGATCTAATTCTAATATATAGAATTTTATAGATCTAGCCTAATACTTTACTAATACTTACTAATAGATATAGGGACTGATGAAGAGTCTACTGCCTGAACTGCGCTGCTGGGTGAATACTGTAACTGTACTTACTAACTGACACTAGTGACAGACCTGCAAACATAAAAAGTTTAAAAAGTAGACTAGCTAGATTTAAGATTATCTACTAGAAAGTAGAAGACTTACTAGATCTATATCAATATCTAGTTCTAGTAGATTGGACTAGTCTCTATATACTAAGTGAGACTAAGTCTAATATAGTATATCAAACTCCCATTCTGTAAAGTCTCCTAATCTACAACCAATGTGAATGTTTTATCAAGTTTCTTGACCTGATTTTATTTGTGAAGACCAAAGAAATACGGATAATTTACACTGTACCTGAACTTTAAATCTTCAACCAGCTGATAAGATAATAAAAAAGACGCACAGACAGCGAAAAATTAGTCATAACCTTGTTTTTGTTAGAGCGAAATCATGTGATTTCTAAATTTAGAACACAATGCGGTAAAATAGATCTAAGAACGCTTCGGCTATGTTGCTAAGAATGTGTACATCACAACATCTTTACGACAACGAAAATCAGTTCTACATAAACAATATGGCCGTTAGCAGGACGAATAGGCAACTTTATATGACATTGAAACGATTTTTATCTAAACAAAGAGATTTTATTATTAAGCCACAGACACCAAATAATGAAAAAATATTAAGTTCACACAAAGAATTTAATTTGCGGTTGTTATCAGTAGAGCTTTTACGGCGATTGTCAAAATGTTGGCGACGCAATGTGAATGTAGATCTATTTGCGACGTTGTCATCAGTTGGCATTATTGCAGGTTTAGGGGCAGCAAGGCTCAGCCTCAACGGATCTGTTCTGTTTGATAAGCCCTTATCTGTAGAATTTTCACCACCTAAAAAATCAATAGGTAATTTTTAGAAGTTATAAAACTATTGCTGAATCTATAGAAAATATGTCTATACTAACTAGATCTAGACTCTAATCTCTATATAATTAATATTTAAATTATTTATTCTAGATCTATATCATTATACCTTGCCTATATGTATGAACGGATGGAGGTGAAATAAAAAAAATATCTTTGAAAAAACAATTTTTAGTAGTACATCGTTAAAATACTTTAAAAGAACTTTCCAATGGTATATAAATTATGACTGTATCTTTAACAGTTAGAAAGTTATTTGATTTTTTTGTATCGTTTTGAGATAACATTGTTTTTTTGGTTGACATGGAACAAGAAAGATGACGCGTCATCGCCTCACCCAGTCGCTCTGCTCGCGAGACACACCCCCAGCTTAAAAAGCTAAAAAGTTGGTAGTGAGTTTCGTAGAGGATAAATCTACTTATTAAATAAGAAATTTAATAGTAGACCTAGTATTCGTAGTAAATTTAAAGCTCACAAATCGGATTTAATTTATATTTATGAACCTTACTGGTTTAAAATGTAAATATTGATGAAATAACAAATTATCGGGTCTAGATCTACACGAAATGTCAAAGAGGTGTGGACAAAATGGTGGCGCTGTGATTGCAGAAAATAACAAAATATTTAAAAATTGGGATCAAAATCGCCTGAAACAATTTTTTTTCAAATGTGCTTTAAAATTCATGCGCTCACAAAAGAAAACTAAAAACTATTTGAATATATCCAGAATATTTAGCCTTATATGGCCTGAAGTGGTTTTACATCTAGGGTGAATTTTTTTTATCAAAAAGTTTCAAAAAACGATAAATCCCATAGCCCACAATGCTAACCGTATATTTACATTTTCGATATGTTGCGCTCACGATATCGCAATAAAACTTTGTAGAATTATTATTATTATTATTATTATTATAATAGCTTTTATATAGCGCTACTTTCATGCTTATAGCATGCTCAGAGCGCTTTGGTCCAATCTCATTCTTGTCCAGTGGGGGGGAGGGGGTATCTAGGAGTTGGTTTCCCGTGCTGCCTTTGGGCGCTCAGTAAACACAACTCTGCCCGAGTCGGGTGTCAAACCTCGAGCCCCCTTCTAGGTAGCCAAGCAAACAATGCTCAAGCCGCACTTAGCCTCTCGACCACGCTTCCCACTTATGCTACTAATTATAGCCAGGCATGATACCTAATGTGGAAAAAAATAAAAATCATGGGTTGATTTCCTGGATTTTGTATTGCTAAAAACAAAAAAGGGATATTTTTGATAATTAATTTAAAAATAATAAATAACTTCACAAAAAAATCGCATTTCAACATTACTTAGGTCATTGTCTAAAGTAATCGATAACATAAGTTTAAAACTTCTCACATTTCATTCAAAAATGTAATAAATTTTCAAGTGGGGCCTATGTAAAAAAAAAAAAGTCAAACATACAATCTCAACTTTATGAGTCATTTTTTACTTCCGCGTTTCAAAAAAGTCAAACATACAATCTCAACTTTATGAGTCATTTTTTACTTCCGCGTTTCCGGGTTATTTGGGCTACCTATTATATGAACTATTATCTATATATGCTTTTAATACCTTTTTAGTCTTTAAAAAAAACAACATTGAATTAATGAATATGATTGAACAAGCTTCAAAATTACTAAATTGTTTTAAATTTCCCGTAAAGGCCTTATACACTGTTGAGTGTTGTATTGCTTGCCACTTTCATTTAAAATAAAAAAATATACCCATCTGGTTTTCACTGTAAAAGTAAATGAGACATGAGGAGCTCTTCTTGTATGAAAGTCTAAAATACTTTTGT
This sequence comes from Biomphalaria straminea, assembly GCA_021533235.1. Lineage (NCBI taxonomy): Eukaryota > Metazoa > Mollusca > Gastropoda > Planorbidae > Biomphalaria > Biomphalaria straminea. Next base: position 28,514,110 of record JADKLZ010000728.1, read on the forward strand.
TAGTGTCCTAACTTATCCAACCTTCTTATCTTATAGATCAATAATACAGAGATTACTTCAAAAAAGAAGATGATTACATCCTACGCGTCATGCATTCAGTCATTCATATTAACTTAAATTCTTCCAAGTCACTGGTTTTCCTGGCTAGCTCAGGCAACCCATTCCATGCTCTAATCACACTGATGAAGAAATAGCATTTGTACAAATTTAATCCTAATGGGTACTTGACATTAGTGGTGGAAAAGTCAAGGTGCTTGGTTGTTGTGCAGACCACATGACATCATCGTTAATCATAGGCCACAGAAACAGATGACCTTTACATCATCTACCCTATAGACCACAAGGTCTGAAAGGGGAACTATATGAACATTAGATTATTTAACTAAAAAACATATATCTGTAAACTAATTAATTATTTGCCAAACCATTTGGGCTCTTAAGAAGTATTTTATATTGTGATTATTCAATATTTTAATTTATTTTTTTGTCTTTAGATGATGCACTGTTAACAGCTTGTAGACTTGGACTAGTGTCTGAGGTAACAAGGTTTGTAATTTATGAATCACTCATTTGATAGATATTATTTTAGATATATTATTATACACCTAGTGACAAAAGAGAAAACTTAAATAGACATCATGCTAGATAATGGCTTTGTCTGCATTAGATGTGGCAAAATATGCAAGTCACAACTGGGTTTGTATAATCATCCTTCTTAATGTCCATTCTTATTAGAATTGTTTCATACACCGCTGGATAGTCTAAGAGCTGAGCCGAAGGCTCTTCGAGCTCTAAGGTTGAAAAAAAAAACCTGTCTGACTTCCATCCGAGAACAAAAGACCAAACAGTAAAAAAAAAAAAACCTGCGGGCAACAGGCCTGTCTGGGAGGGACCCGAGTCAATGACTATAGGGCATTGCTATTTCCGATACCAATGACACTCCGACACATGGACTAGAAATCATGGCCGAAGGCCAGGTGGCACCGGGGGCCACCCCCATGTTCCTTCATTGTACCAAGCTAACTGTGCGGGATTTGCCATTGATGAGACAGTCCCTTGAGGAACAGCGCATGGATGTGGTGACGGGCCATGGGAGCTTTCTTATAACCCCGCTCAGTGCAATGGGCAGACTCTCGTCTTTCCCGTAGGCACCCCCACGGGGGTCCTGTTTGTTACTTTTTTCGCCTAGCTCACCTCCCCTAGTGAGCCGTTTCCACGCCGGCGCCACGGTGAGGCAAAGTAACTTGCGCGGCGGTTTCATACACCTGACTACCTTATTGTCCAATCAAGAGTAATGAAGTTTTTGGAAGGTAAAAGCTAATAAATGAAGGACTTATTCACAATGTTGATAATATTTTTTTTTATTGATAATTTCACTGGCATCATTTTGCTGCTAGGCTGTGTGTGTGGCTGAGTCAGAGGTCCATAGTTAGTGCCCTGGTAAGAGCTTGCCTTTAGATTGCCATAATTAGTTAAATGAATGTATTTTAGTGTTGTTATTAATTATTATAAATGTTAAGCTACCTCCAAATATTTTATTATCTGTATAATCTACACACAAACTATTCTTCTTTGTTTTTTCCTCATATCTCTTCTCTTTTGTCTTATGGCCATGTTCTAATATGGCATCCCAGAAACATTTGTACCAATTCTATACTTGGTAACACTTTTACAGTCAATCTAGTTGCTGCATTAAAACAGAAGAAGGAACAAGTGAGTTCTTTTTTAGCATCAAGACAGGTCACAGACAAGTGTGCTACTGGGGGTGCATATTGTCTCCCTTTGTCTTCCTCCTAGCCATAGACTACATAATGAAGAGTGCAATGAATCAGACTGCCTCCTGTATTCCATAGTGTGGACAAAATCAAATGACAGACTTGGACTTCGCTGGCGAGGGTTGTGGCCGCCTGCGTGCGAAATTAAATAATGCCACCCCATCCTTTTTTTAAGAAAAAGAAATGTATTACGATGGAACGTTGATTTAAATCCATTTTGTAGATCATGCCTTTTTTTTTCTTTAATATTTGCATCATTGTCATATCCCTCATACAATCCTAGATGTTTTGTTTCCAATTTTAACATTGCATTTTTTTCTATTGCAAAGTCAGTAAGTCCTTCTCCAGGTAAATCAATAATAGGGTGAAAGCCCAGAAGAAGTTGATGTATTTCAACATGAGGTATATAAGAAACAGAAAAATAATAATAGTAATTTGTTCTATATGAGTTTTTTCCTGAAGAGCCAAAAATAAGTCCTGATGAGAGTTTACATTTGTTTTGCTTAGTGTTTTTTTTTCTTCTAAAAAAAAGGGGGGGGGTGGATCTTAAAGAAATATTTTATTTTATATAAAAATTTTCATTGAAGTATAGCCTTTAATGTCAAGGCTGTCCTACTGTATGGTTCTGAAACATGGAGAACAACTGAAGTGACAACAAGAAAAGTACAAACCTTCATCAACAGATGCCTGAGAAATATCCTAAAAATAAAATGGTACGACAAAGTAGAAAATACCAAACTGTGGGAGATGAGTGGGCAGAAAAATATGGAGATGCAGATCTTGGAGAGGAAGTGGAGATGGATTGGTCACACCCTTAGAAAAGATACAAACAACAGAGCTAGGCAGGCCTTAGAGTGGAACCCACAGGGAACAAGACATAGAAGAAGACCAAAACAAACATGGCGACGCAGCATACTGGAGGAAGCTGAGAGGACCGGAAAGAGCTGGGAAGACATAAAAAAACTTGCAAGAGACCGTGGAGAGTGGCATGTTTTTGTCGAGGCCCTATGTTCCACAAGGAACTTAAAGGAACAATGATGATGATGATAGCCTTTAATCATATAATAGAGTTCTACTACCCTGTATGTTGACCTATGATTTTCTAGTGAGAACTGGCTGTCTCTATAAGTTTTCACACCTTTTTTTTTGTTTGTTTAGACTGCTGAAACTTGGGGCTAGAGTGGACAAGACTCATGAACTTGGCTGGACAGCTCTTCATGTTGCTGCTGTAAACAATAAACCTCAGTAAGTCTTGGATTAACTTTTTTTTTGTTTTGTAATTAAGGCAGCTTAGTCATGCCACTTCAGGGGCTCGCAAAGACCTTCCTACAGGGAATAGTACCAGGAAAAAGAAGAAGAGGCAGACAGAGAAAGCGGTGGGAGGAAAACATAAAATAATGGACGGGCCTACCATTGAAAGAGGTTCTAAGCAGGGCAAAGGATAGAGAGGAATTGAGAAAGATGGTCTACAAGTCTTGCTTGGTGCCCCAACAGTCCACCAGACTAAGGGATATGTAACAGGTAACAGTCATGCCACTTCCTTAGTTGATGTTCATCGAGCTATCTAGTTTGGGGTCTTCTGGGAGAGGTAAGAAAAAAAATTATATTCTGTGTATTCTATCATACTGGCATTCATATAAACATTAATTTGATTGGATAAAAGAAAGTCAACAAATTGTTTTCCTCTGTTTGTGTTTTGTCCATAGGGTTGTACAGCTCTTGTTGGCCCACGGAGCAGATCCTAATTGTTTAGATCAATTTACAACTGTGGCACAGAAGTCCAGAGAGAAACAGTTAAACAGTTTACATGGTAAGAGAAGTTAGAGGTTGATGCCCTATATAAATTATGGGGGTGACTAAAAAAGCAAAAAAATACTGCTTGGGCCACGCTTTTTGAAAATGTCTGAAATATGAAGAAAATGAAAAAAATCACATAGAAGTTTAAGAAACCCTTATGATGAGAGGACCAAAAAACAGTACCGCTATTTTTAAAGTCTGCAATTTTTTAAAATGTTAATAATGTTCCCTTTACCATTTTAAGTATCCATTTCTAGGCTAAACCTAATGCTAAATGTAAAAGTTTGATGGCAATCAACCATTTTTTAATTCAATATTTTTTTCATTATTTAATTTAATGGACCAGTAATGAATTATTTCCTATTTGAACAACACACTTTTTTTTTCAATCAATGTATTATTTTTTTTTTCAATGTATTATTATAGTATTGAAAAATCAACTGAAGAAATGGGAACATGGTGTCTTACTGGTTAAGTGCTTCACTTCTGTATCTGGGATCCTGGGTTCAAATCTCAGTGAAGACTGGGACTCTTGATTTCAGGATTTTTAGAGCACCCGAAATCCAACCAACTCTAATGGGTACCTGACTTTAGTTGCGGAAAGTAAAAGGTGGTTGATTTTTGTGCAGGCCACATGACACCCTGCTAGTTAACTGTTGGCCAAAGAAACAGATGATCTTAATATCATCTGCACTATAGTCGTAAGGTCTGAAAGGGGAATAACTGAAGAAAGTTTAGAGGATTGAAAGTATTGGTTAGGTATTAGCATTATTCAGAAATTGAATAAGTATATTGCATGTTTTAATTACTAACAATTTTGTTTACTCTTTTGTTTTTGTTCTTTAGTTTTACTTACCAGAGAGGAGGAGTTTTCAGACAGACTTAGCAACAGAGCGAATTTTCAAAACTGCACCCCTCTACATTATGCAGTGCTTGTCAATGATATTCAGAGTATTAGACTTCTATTAGAGGCTGGTAAATTACTAATTCCATTTCAAAATACAAACTTGAAAATGGAAAAACAGTGGATTCTAATAAATTATGCACTTTTGAACTTTACAAAATTGCCTTACCAGTATCTTGATCTTGGAAACATTTGCTTAGATTCATGTATTATTTAAAGACAGGATAAACTTAATATTCTTAATATCTTCTAAAAATGAAGCTTCTTTTTTTTTTTAGTACTCAGTAATAGATTTGAGATAGAGTAGTATAGTTGAAATAGTTGAAACTATCCTCCAATCTTAAGCTCCATGTTATATTGATGATGGCCGTAGATTTCTGTGACAAGAAATATTGAATTTTTCAGGTGCAGATCCAACGATAGAGAATGCTTTGGGTCACAAAGCTATTGAATATGCTCGGGACAATGAAGCCAAAGAACTAATTGGAACATATACACAGAAGGTAGAATAAGGCCTAGAAATTATTTCAAGTCTTATGACACTCATTGCCAACAGTTAACATAGAAAATATTAACATTGTTTAGATCAGCTAAAATATATATTGTGTACTTCATAGAATTTCAAATACCCGTACTTAAAGTTTAAAAAATATGTTGGGAATACTTATGGATAGACAAAAAAAAAAGGTATTAATAATAGGCCTACTAATAATTTAATTTATAGAGCGCTGTAAACAATTGTAATGTAGGCTCAAGGCTTTATAATGAGATCAATTTTTGTTTACAAATTTTTCAACAAAACATTCGGGTTGCAAACTCTTGTAGCAAGGTGTGTAGAAACAAAAAAATGTGTAAAAAAAAGCCTAATTCAATTCACATTCTTAAACATTGTCTGTGTTTGTTGATGTAAGTATCGGTATTGATTTGCTAACCATTCACTGTAGTACAAATGAAAGTAGTGGAACAACAATTCCATTTCTTCTCTTCTATATTTTGATCAGTTTGTTGAAAAGAAAGCTGCAGAAGAAGCAGAGGAAAGAAGACGATTTCCTTTAGAGTTGAGGCTAAGAGAACACATTATTGGACAGGAAGCAGCTATTAACACAGTAGCAGCAGGTAGAATGAAGGCTAGATACTGCTATTGAATAGTTCAGTTCAGAGACGCATCTAGCACCTTTTTTTTTTACTTAAACCAAGTAATTTTGGTCAGTTTACTAATAAAAATGTAATTTTTTCACTTAGCTATCAGAAGAAAGCAGAATGGCTGGTATGATGAAGATCATCCTCTTGTGTTTCTCTTCTTAGGGTCTTCTGGGATAGGTATGAAAATATTCCTATTGCTTACCATTTAATCATCACAATTTTCTGTATGCCTAGAACTGAGAAATACATCTTCTGTCTCTTCATATATTTTGTTTTATCCATAAATCTTTTGTACAGGTAAAACAGAACTGGCCAAGCAAGTCTCTAATTATCTACATAAAAACAAAAAAGATGTAAGCTATACACAATTATTAATACTGTACTGATACCTGAGACTTTACTGTATTGTTACTTAAGACTTTTAAGCTGTAGCTTATATTGTGGAGCAGTTCTTTAACTTAGTGTTTGGTTTAGCTTCTTGAGATATTAATTGGTTTTTGAAGTAACGACTGTAACATATAAGTTCCGGTATTACCTAATGACATTTTTTTCGTATTGCCAGGCCTTCATCAGAATAGACATGTCTGAGTATCAAGAAAAACATGAGGTATGTTTTAGATCTAAAATATTTCTTGGAGTCCTCCTTTACTAATTAGATTTTTTTTTAGAGCAAGGTCTTTTTTTTCTTTTCTTTATTTAATAAATAAGTTGAGTAGATTGTGTCAGAAGAGTTGGGTAGAAAGTTGGCATACATTGTCAAGTTAAAAAAAAGAATTGTTCATGAGTCTACATAAAGAACAGTGCAGTAGGTAAACTCATCTGTTACTTATAGTTCTTGTCATACTGAAAATGAAAAAGGTTGATGTCTGCCAGGGTGCCAATTTAGTTCATTTATCAAATAAGCTTTTGAGAGCCTCTGTATGGATCTCCAATACATTTTCCAGCTGATTTTTTCAAAATTAATTTGTTGCCCATTTTTTCTCCACCCTTTATTATGGAGGCTACCAAAGTAAAATTGTAAATAGAAGCAATGGACAAGATATTTAAAAAAAAACAGTTCCTAATTGTACTACTTCAAAATTAACCTACCCAGTGCAGTAGGTAAATCTGTGACATACCGTATATTTCTTGTCATACTGTGGGAAGCGTGGTCGAGAGGCTAAGTGCGGCTTGAGCTTGGCTACCTAGAAGGGGGCTTGAGGTTCGACACCCGACTCGGGCAGAGTTGTGTTTACTGAGCACCCAAAGGCAGCACGGCAAACCAACTCCTAGATACCCCTCCCCCCCACTGGTCCACAAATGAGATTGGACCAAAGCGCTCTGAGCATGCTATAAGCATGAAAGTAGCGCTATATAAAAGCTATAATAATAATACTGAAAATGGAAAATGTTGATCTCTGCAAGGCACAATTTAGTTAATTTATGAGATAAGCTTTTGACAGCATCTCTATGGATCTCCAAATATTTTCTGCAATATTTGTACTTTGGCTAAGACGTTTTTTTTCTTATATTTTATACATTTTCATATGCCTGTATATTTACTAGTATTCCATACATATAAATAGTAATAGTCCTGTTCGGTTTCAGTCATAGTTTTTTAAAGTACCATAAGGTTTTTGTTAAAAGTGTTGTAACCTTTGCTCTCTCTCACAGGTTGCCAAATTTATTGGTGCCCCTCCAGGTTATGTCGGTCACGATGAAGGTGGCCAGCTGACTAAAGCCTTGACCAAGTGTCCTGATGCTGTGGTCTTGTTTGATGAAGTGGATAAAGCACACCCGGATGTGTTGACTATCATGTTACAACTTTTTGATGAAGTAGGCCAACCATATTTAATTTATCAAATTGTTTCCCTTTAGCTACATTGTCATTCCAATCAAAATAACACACAACTCGCTAACAATTGGCAGAGAGCAAGCAAACTGAATAGAAATATATTCTTCACATTAGTTTCTTGTTATGCCATAGACTGACTTATCTGAACTCACTTTTTTATGAATTTTTCAAAAACATACCAGTACCGGTATGTATATAACTGTAAATCATAGTACCTGTATGTATATAACTGTAAATCATAGTACCGGGTACCGTACCAGTACAATACATAGTCATATCTACATATTTAAAATTACATAACTTTTTTAGTCCAATATGGATGACTGCATGGTTGTGTGGTATGTGCTCTGTCCTGGGTTTGAACCTTGACCAACACCATCCCTTCCCTCCTGTGGGAGGTCAGGGCTAGAATGTAATAATCTTCAATTTTGAAGGACATGTCAAACATACAAACTTAAAAAGGTCAGATTCCTACTTAAGACCATGATATTGGCATTCTTCGCTTTCTTAAAAATCAAATAATTTCCCCTTCACAAAATTTAAATCTCATTTCAATAGACTGTATTCATTTTTTATTGTGCAGTACCCGGTATTTAAAAAAAAAAAAGCAATGTTCTTAACTTGGTCAGTGTTAACTGAATTTCTTCTGGGATAGATTCTAGCATGTAAATACTTTGACTTTGAATGAGCTGGTCTTTCAGTTTAAGACTTTTTTTGTGAATTGATAATTTTAATAGGTATGTACCATAATAATAAATATTTGTTCAGAATAAATTACATAAGTTATATACAAGTGATGGTTCCGGTACTGATATGTTGAGCCTGTACCCAGTACCATCATAAACAGCAAACCTGGTCATGCACGCTGGACTATTGGTTGGTAGTCTTGATGTTCCTGGGTTCATCCTGCAGAATGTTTTGTTCAGAAGGAACATTCTTAACATTTTACAAACAAAACAGGACACAAGTATTGAATGTTTATTATCATTTACAGTACGGTACCAGTACTACAATTAAAAAAATGTAAAATTTATTGTCCTTGTCAAACCTACTGAAACTATCAATCTTTTTTTTTTGTTGACTTGCTAGGGCAGATTGACTGATGGCAAAGGGAAACTTGTGGAATGTAAGGATGCTATATTTATCATGACCTCTAACCTTGCCAGCGAGGAGATTGCTGAACATGCCATACAGTTGAGACAAGAAGCTGCCAATATGTCCAAAATGAGAGGAACACAAAATATAGGTGAGGCTCGTTATTTCTTAGTTGTTTAATAGTTCAGATTTGACATTTACTGGTTATCTGTAGGCATTACCTCAAGTTGCATCATTAAAAAACCAATACAGTACGGTATCTCCTAATGCAGTTGGTTGCACTGTTTTTTGGTACCCTCAAAATGTGTTCGGATGCTAGCATGTTTTTTTTTTACTTTCATGTCTTATACAGAACAAGAACAGAAGCATGGTGAATTTCTACCATTTTTTAATGTTTCTAAGTCTGTTTCTTAATGTCCTAACTAGAAATTTTGAGTAGATTTATACATTTGGGTAACCAGAATTTTTTTCTGAACTTAAAAAGATATAGAGTGTAGAGTGTAGATGTTATTATTCTGGAACTTACCGGTACTGTTAATGGTCATCAAAACGTAAAGGGCCAAATGAAGCCTTTTTTTTTTTGTAACCATATAAGGCAATATAAAATTATAGAGAGTGAGGAAAGTAGTGGACAAGAGGGAGGTTGGATGGAGGCAAAGAGATGCAAGCAAAGGGAAGAGGTAGGTTGGAGTTAGGAACTTAAAAATTCAATGCTATTTAGATTCTGTATACATCTGCCATTACCTTTCCCAGCAGAGCAATACAAATATATTTGATGTGTACATTTATATATAAATCATTTTGTTCCATTTACTTTCAGAGGATTTGGAGCAAACAGAAAAAGTGACTATATCAAAAAATTTCAAAGATCAGGTGGTCAGGCCAATACTTAAGGTACCGGTAAACAAACAGTTCAATTCAGATAATTCATTATCACATTAATTCTGGTCTAATTAAATGCCAATTAGCTTCCTTGGGGGGAAAAAAAGGTCACTTTGATGCCAAGTATGTTCATGCTATCCTTAGTTGCTTCAGATACCAAGTTGCTTCAGATACCAGGATGTCTGAAGAAAATATTTTACTGCTAATAGCCTCATGACATTCTCAAGTTGTAATCAAACTGAATTTCCATTAGATTGGATCAATAAAATTATCTTATCTTATCTTATCTTATGAGTTTCATCAGGGAAACAGGCTTAATGACCATAATCAAATATTTGAAAGAATTGGAGAAAAAATATATACCCTCCCCAAGTAATTGAAAAAAAGAGAAGTTATATGTATATATCTGTATATAGCCTGACACACTCAGAAATCCCATCCAGTGCTGACATATATTTTTTGAATGTAGAAATGCTTAAATTGTAATTTATGCACAGTATGTGTATTTTTCTATTTTCGAACATTGTTTATTTTATGCCCATATCATTCAAATACAAAGACAATTTCTTCATCTATCCCTTTGTCTGTTGGACCGTTGGGGAAATCACACAAGATCTTTTGACTGTCCTTCTCCATTCCACTGTCTTTTGACTTGGACAGAATCTCTCTTTAGGCCCATAGAGTATATCTTATTAAATCATAAATTGAATTTCTGAAGTATCGGTACCTATACAACTAACCTTTGGTAATCCAACATTTTCTGTAATCTGCCCCTATGGTCCCATAACCATAAGATTATCAAGTCAGCAGTCATCTGACAGGTTTGGATATATACCGGTATTGAAACTAATATGCTTGAAACATTTTAAATCATCATTATGGTAAAATAACTATAGTCTACCTATTGATATTTTTTTCCCTGCAGAGAAAGTTTCGTCGTGATGAGTTCCTGGGTAGAATCAATGAAATTGTTTACTTTTTACCTTTTTCTCAATCCGAGCTGACCAAACTCGTCAACAAGGAATTACAGTTTTGGGCTGTCAGGGTAGGTAACTTCTATATATATTATTTGTCTTAGTGTTTTAAAGGTTGTTATTGCCAAAGGTGTTAATAGGGATATTCTCCAATTGTCTATTAAATACTAAATGGCATGTCTCAAATATCCTCTAAAAACTGCACCTGATCTGCTCTTAAATGTTAAAACCTGTCAAAACTGCTTCTACTGACTAGGGAAGGCAAGTACTTAGTGCTTCCAAAACTGCTTCTACTGACTAGGGAAGGCAAGGACTTAGTGCTCCCAAAACTGCTTCTACTGACTAGGGAAGGCAAGGACTTAGTGCTCCCAAAACTGGACATTTGAGCAGGGGAGATCATTATCCTTGTACTGCAATACATCTGTAAATTCAAATCTCACTAGTTAATAGTGTAGTCCCTCCTGCAACTGAATGGTAGCAAATGTATGGCAGAGCATTCTGTTGGATCACCCCAGCAAATGGATCATGATGCATAGCAGCCCATGATCCTGTTATACATGATACAATGTTCAATGATATACAGTATATATACAATATTTAACCATAGGCCTTGTTGAAATAAATTATTTCTTAACTACAATTGTATTTTGATTTTCAAGTTATTCAGTAGTAGGAAACAAATCCACTTTGAAATTATTTTTTTTAAAGCCATCACACATTAATTTTGCTCAAAAAAGATTTTCATCTGTAATCAAATCCTTACAGTTTCTAGACTTGAAAAAATGGTGCTGGTATTTTAAACTATTATTATTGAGCATTAACTAACTGGTACCTGCATAAAGGGATCTATTTCAGGTAGAAATAAGCATAAAATGAGAATCAGTGCAGTATGTTATTGAAAGAATGTTAACATTTTTCTGCATATTTCACAGGCAAAAAAGAAACACAACATTGAACTGCTATGGGATCACAGGGTTGTTGACACACTTGCTGAAGGCTTTGATACACACTATGGTGCAAGATCTATCAAATATGAGGTATTAGCATAAAATTAATGGTTTTTACATTACCGTAGTTGATTTGTGAATACAGTTGGCATTAACTATTTAATGCCAATATCTTCGATTCTGAACATAAAGGATGTTTTGTATGATTACTCAAACCATATTGCAACCTGCATATTTTTCAGCATCTTGTGCAGACAAAGCCATTGTCTGCCAGCGGTCTTTAAGTTTTTTCATCTTCTAAACCTGTCTTCAAAAAGGGCTTTTCTTTGGGTCTCAAATGTTTGTCCTGCAGCCTTTGTGAGAGCACTTCCAACTATTATCTATATGGTGACTTTGCTTATGTTTTTTTTTTTTTATTAGTTCCTTCATTACCTATGATAACCTGAAATAGCTTTAAGTATTGTATAATTTTTAAAATTCTAAAATACTAAGTATGGTACACTTTTTTTTAGTCGTCACTAAGAGCTTACTAGAATTACATCTATATTTCTTTTTTAAATTAGATTATTGTTAAGGAAATTATTAAATTTTTAACAGGTGGAAAGACGGGTGGTTACACAGCTGGCTATGGCCCATGAGAGACAACTCATTAACCAGGGCAGTAAAATCAGAATCACAGTTTCCAAAGGCAATGATCTTCTGGCCAACTCTAATGCCTCATCAGAGGATGAAGTCTCAACTATTAAACTACAGATCTTAGAGTCTGCCTGTTCAGGAGTTGAAAAATACAGAGACATTGTACTTGATAACAGCAACAATCCTTTCTCTATGCCTACATAACAGCAACAATCCTTGCTCCATCCATGCCTGCATAACTTTATCACCCCTTTCTACATTCATTCTCACGTAATAGAAACTCTTGTCCATATAACAACCTAAAGTATTCCTACCAAGTCATTGTCTCTGTCTGGTTCACTCAAATGTTTTCTCATGCTCTTGGAGGTGACATAGTGCAATACATTGATTGTGATGTGTGTATGAAAAGGAAGTGGATAAAATGTGAATAAGCCAACGTGTAAGAGAAAGCTTGGTGTTTATGATAAAATGTGTATAAGCCAACGTGTAATAGAAAGCTTGGTGTTTATGAAGGAAGTGGATAAAATGTGTATAAGCCAAAGTGTAAGAGAAAGCTTGGTGTTTTATGATAAAATCTAAAAGATATCAGTATTAGTTAACTCTCAAACGAAAACCAATCAACTGTAGATTACTTTCTATCATGTACTTTCTATCATGACTTTCTGTTCAAGTAATTTCTATCACCTGATAAGGTCTAAATGAAGAAACAGCAACAAGACTTATTGTCTTCATTTGTAGACATTGAAATACAAGTATACTTTGTCTTGCATGAGAAATCTCTTGAGTGCAATCAACCTTGTCTCATACACTCTGAAATCAGAAACAAATGTTAGTTCTTAAGTTCAGAACTTGTAAAAAAAACAACTTATAAAATACAACTTATAAAATACGAGCTGTTTTTAGCATATGTTCTGTGATGTATATATATTTGAATGATAGGGTTTCTAGTGCAGTACAGGTACTAGTACTAATCATTTTGAGTTTTGTGTTAGCATTTCATTCAAAAGGGACAGAAAATGGAATTATATTAAATAAATCTTGTAAACCCACTGGATGCTATCATGAAACCTTTTGGTCCAGAAGTTAAAGGACTTGACCATACTGCCATCATGTTGATTCTTTCCCATATAAATGTTCTTACAATAAACTTGTAAAAATAAAAAAAAAAATGTGTAGTAGAGTTCTGTTCAAGCAGTTAGTAATAAGATAAGAAAGTTAAATGCTCATCATTGCATAACAATGCAGGAATCAGGAGTTCTTGCAACAAATTGTAAACATAGTCTGCAAGAGCAGTTGATTTTTTTTTTTGTTTGTCCTGAAAGAATGCCATTGTGAAGACATTCAGATCTAATGTAAACATAATGTATAATGTTTTGTGACAGAAAAGCAAATAAACAATTTTCAGTCATTCCAATCATTTAAAGTATTTTTTTTTTTCTGCATCTTTTTTTTTTTTTTTTTAAAAAATATTTTTTTTTTTTTAATTTCTTTTTTTACAATTTTTTTTTTTTTTTTTTTTTTGTTTTCTATAAAATGTAAGACAATAAAGTAAGTAAACTAACAACAAAATCTTGTCAAATTTATTTCTAGACTGAAAGCAATCTGTGAACAATAACAAATGCCATCTACCATCCAAGCCATTGCTGTAAGACTACACCATTGGCCTGATGAGCAATACAGTTTAAACATGTGCAAACATGACAATACACATTTAGGATAAGGGAGACAAAAATGCATGTTGTTTGTTATTAATGTTTTCAACTAGAAAGTTCAACATGTTAACAATAGTGATTACAATAGTTAACAATAGTGATTACATTCTTTGTAGTGATGAAGTAGTTCATGAGACAAAATTAATACAAATTTCATACTAGAAAGTGAAATCAGAATAGAAGGATTGTGTTACATTCATGTCCTCTACACTTTACAATTGAAAACACAAACAAGGAACTCTAATTGTTTGACATGTTTCAGATGTTCCTTCAGATTTGACAATGATTACATCCTAGCTCAAACCTCACTTAGGACAAGTAGAGGTGGGGTGGTGGGGTGGCAGTGAACAGGGTTTAAGCCAGGGAACATCCTAATGACAGTCCAAGGCATATACCACAGGACGTGACAGTCATCTTTTTAAAAATGAAAATGTAAACAAATATTCAGACAAGATTGGCTTCCATTATTTCTAACATTGGTAGCATACAGTCAAAACATTTATTCAGGAAACAAAAATGATTGTGCTCTCAGTGAAACACTATTGAACAAAGTAAAATTTAAAGACATTTCTATCGAGAGTTGGCAGCTGATTGCATATAACAGTCAGACACATAACATGACAGCATTGTTTGCAAGAACTACAATCCTTGTCATTTATTTAGATTGCTACAGTCTTAATGATGAATACTAACATGAAAAAATAGTTAACATCACAGCAGAGAAATAAAAAAGTGTAGATTGTAGATGACTCATAATTAAAAACAAAACAAAAAACATTCCAGTCAATTTTATAACAGAATTGGCTAAAACAAACACTAGGGTATCATTTATCATCAGTTCCACGAGCCATCTTCTAGAAAGTCAATGTTTGTATTTGCGTCATCTAGCTCCTCCTCCAGTTCATGCAAGTCGTCCGGTTCCATTGCGCCATCGTTGTTGTAGCTGCCTCCACTTGTGTAAATGGTGGGTGCCGTAGTTGCTGTGCTGGACAAGGTCACGGTTATATGGTCTTCATCGTCATCATCCTCCGAGTAGCTGGCTTTAAAGTGTTCCTCATCCGCTGCCAGCAAGTCTTCACTCAGGCTGCGCTCAATCAGAGCTGGCTTGCTGTCTGACGGTTTTAACTCATCTTTACTGCTCTCGACAAACATGCGAGAGTCTTCCCCCTCTTCTTGAGGGCGCTGTGCAACATTCTCCTTCAGGTTTGCTGCAGTTTTGGTAGCGCTGTTTACATCTACCAAGACATCTTCGTCCAGGGATCCTAAAGTCACTGACAACTGAAATATTGACAAATTAATTATTTTATTATTTTTTTAAGTAGTCCTAAAATTAAAATAAAAAAACGTGTCTAAATGTTGTGTAAACAAAAAATGACATACATCGTCATCTACTTCAGAACTCTGCGTGGACTCTGTTCTGCTGATCTTTGGAGTTATTTGATTCCAGCGAACAATGAGCGGCTTCTTTCTAAACTTTCCACCTTGTGCAACAGCCTGGCCATTAAGAATTAACATTATATCTTAGAATTAGAAATGTATAAGCAAAGATAACATAAAATACAAAAAACAAAAAAAAAGTGGAGAAAATGAAAATTCTGCTATTACAAAACATAATGGTTGAAGTAACATTTGATAGGATGAAATACTGCCAAGTATTACAATTTTACAGTGAAAAAAGAGGAATAAAGTCTAATCCAGTTAATTGGACCACACATGGTTTTGATTTTTTAGAACTCTGTCCAATAGTTTTGATTGTAAATTTAATAAAATAATGTAAGTCCAGTCTAGAGTTGAGAACTATATGCCAGTATGATAACTGTAAGACACCAAACACCTTGACAAATAGATCAGTAGTTGTTTTTCAAATGAATACATAAACTCCAAATGAAAATGAGCTTTGACTAGATTTGGGAAAAAGTTTCTTACCAGCTCAGCAGAAACACGTTGAGCGTAGGTATAAAACACACTAGGGACCTCCTCAACCAATTCTTCTTTATCAATCGCACCGAATTTCTGAAATTTAAACAAATACTTAGCACAAAGTGGGTTTTTAAAATAATAATCAAAATTTTAACTTTTTTTTTTGGCTTACAGTAAAAAGTAGTGAGTGGTTATAAATGAACACTTTTAAATTAGATTTTATATTAAAATTTCAAACTCACCAAAAAATGTGATTTAATTTCATCCAATTCAGACAGGTCAAATCCCTTGACCTCAACCGTCTTTGGTCTGTTGTCCAGATAAGTGTGTCCACGACCTCTTCCACGGTGCATCATGCTACCACCTCTGGCTGTCGACCAACCTCGACCTCTACCAAACGTAACAGGGGCAGGGTTAATTGGGGCTTGCTGAAACTTTAAAAAACATGACCATTACATTCCATTGCAAAATGTTTCATAACATCACAATACAAATAAAAGACTAACTACCTAACACTTGAGTTTAAACTCATATACTATTGGGAGTACATTGTAGGATAAATTAATTTTCTAAACTTAAAAGGTTTCTTTTGAACTTGTGATCAAAAGTTGCAGAAAAGACACCACACTCTGAAATGATGTTAGATGATCCAAACCTTTGTGACCCAAAAAGAAACTATTGTTTATACAGAATATCAGGTGGCCGAGCCTCGCTCGGTTAAATAATTGCCCTGCCCAGCCTGACTGTCGGACTATAAGAAGTTCATACCGGCTTTTGCCATCAATCCATCCCAGTGGTGCTACAGCCCGTGGTCTGCTTTTACACATCCCTTCATTCATGAAATATTTTAGTGTACTACGGTAGGCCTAGTGACGCAAGAGGTGTTTTTCCCGTTCACGTCATGGGAAATTTTCATTCATAAAACCTTCGAGCCAAAATTAATTTTTCGATTTTTGAGACATTTTCGAATCAAAATAACGGTCGAACTCGAGTTTTCCCGATGTGGCCAATGAGTTCAGATTTTTTTCTCACTAATATACACATGCCTTTAAATTAAAAAAAAAATTGAGAGAGGTTTTTTAAAAAAAATATATATATATATATATATATATATATATATACATATATACAAGAATTGCTCGCTTAATAGTATAGGATTTATTGAAAAAATTAACCTACATATCGAGACTGTGTTAAGACCTCAACAATTTTTGTAAGGTCTTTATTTGAACAAGGCTAAGCAGAAATTTCCCATCACAGAAATAAAAAATTGTCTATGTCAAATCCAGAAAAATGGTGAGCATAAAATACTATTACTGGTACTACTTAAAACAAACTTATAATCAAGACTAAATTATTGAATAAAATGGTGAAACACAAGACTGACGAGCCCTTCACCAGTAGCGTAATGAAGGGATCTTACCACCTGTTCTTGATTACTAACATATTTAAAGTGGGTGTGGTTGGGTGCCTGGAATACAGGGGCATTCGTCTTTTTGGAGCCAATGCCATACTTCACTTTGTCGATGGCATCAGAGATGGTTTTCAGAGTCTGGGAAAATCAACAATAACATTAGCAAACATAATAAAAAAAAAAGTTAAATAAGAGATACAATTCCAATACCCCTAAAACAGATGCATTCTAAGAAATGAACTGCAGCAAAGTTTGCTACTCTGGAATTTTTTGTTTAGTCGAGCATATTTTGTCCAGATTCAAGAAGAAACCAAAACCATTGATTTATCTGAATCTGACGTCTTTCAAGTCAGAAGGAGCAATATTTATACTTACAATGATTTTTTGCATGACACTCTTTACTTGATTAGAGATAAATATTCACTAAATGATAGAGCTGTTAGCATAATAAACTTGAGGTTTTAGTACAATGTTTCTGAGATACAACTGCTGTGTGAGGCCAGGAAATGATTTGTGTAACTTACTTTCAGCAAACTTTTCTTTTCTTCTTCTGATAGAGTCACTTTCTTTTTCTCTAAAGTTTCCACCAGAATCTATATCAAGGAAACAAGGCATACATTTGTTAGGCATATTTCAAATGAAATGGTATGACAAATGTAGACATAAAGAAATGACAAAGGAGACCAGAAAGTTCACAGAAATGTTAGAATGAATGGGAACAGCACATTTGTAGTGTAAAAAGTCTTTCTTACTACACAAGACAAAGTCTTACTTTTTGCTGTTCTATTTGTTTGGCCAGGAGTTCCTGTTTCTTGAGTTCCAGCTCTGCCTGTTTCACTGTTGCCTGCTGGAGAATACACAAAACAAACAACATTTAGTTAAATAAAAATTTAGGAAACTAGTTCAGCTTTGTTTGCAAAGTTAGAATTTATTTGTTTGCTTATTAAGCGATTAGTTTTCTAAGTTTGTTCATTCAGGTTGCATATTACAAATTTACAATCATTGATTCTAAAATACCCTTTACTAAAGAAAAATAGGAAGCCACTATTTTCTGGGAAAAAAAGATATCAAATTAGAAATTGAAGTTCAGCAAAATTCTGATTTGAAAGTAATGAACTAACTTTCTTATCTTCTTCAATCCTCTTGATTGCTTCCATCCTGGAGACATAATCAGCTGTCTTGACTGCTGTGGGACTCACAAATGAAGGTTTTGCTTTTGGTGGTGTAGGTGGTGTTGCAGCCGAGTTGAACACAGTTTTCTTGAGGTTGCCCACAGAGGATGTATAAACAATGGACTGATTGGAAGGAGAGAGAAAACATAGAGATCAGAACTGAACCTTATGGGGAAAAAAAATCAAATCTGTATGATGCAGAATAAGTTTTACAAGTTTGATACAAAAAAACTTATTTGAACAATGTTTATAGGATTTTAAACTTTATATGTGCTCTAAGATGCTTTCTCATGAAATGAAGGTACTGGGCAAGAAAGATTTGCCAAGGATTCAGCTTAACGATGGGCAACGCTAAGAAGATTTCATCAAACAAAGAAAATTAACTTAGTAAGACAAAATAATTCAAATGTTTTTATGATGCACTAGAATATTCCTTTCCTTTTCTCCACTTCTGACATATCAATGCTAAAATATTTGTCAGGTTAGAATATTACTAGTTCTAGTAGTTTCTGACTGATAAAGAAGCAAAGTCATTAACTCACCTTTTCTGTTGATTCATTTTGAGAGGGCGACTCAACTACTTCACTAGTAGATCCTGTTTTGGACTTTGTGTTGTCCAGCTGAAGCTTATGGGCAGGAGGAATGCTGCTTCGGACAGGCAACATCAAAGATGGGTGGTCAATCTGAGATAAAACCAAAATATGTGTACAAGCAAGATAAACTCTTATTATGTAAATTAAGTTACCTTTAAATTTGTGAATGGGTTCTGTTGTACTTCAATGAGTAAATAGAGTATAACAAGAGCCCTAGTTAACAGTGATGTAAAGAAAGACAGAATAGAGAAATAACTATTTCAAACGTTTAATTCTTAAAAACGTAAAGTTACTATAGCCAATGATAAGTGAGGATATTATCTTAAACATAAAAGTTAAATTTAATTGCTTATTTTGCAACCAAAATGTTTTAACAATGAATTTCTTTGTCCCATCTTTTTTTATTTAATATGCATTTAAACCTTGCTATGTCAAGATCATATCTTTAACTCTTTTTCTACGTAATTATTTACCCCATTCTGGTGGAATCAACGTTGGTATCGTCAGCAAGGAGAGAAAGAGTTAAAAGTAACTGTTTCTCTGTTTCTTCTAGCTAAACTCCATTGTAATCAACAGATTGATCTATTTAAGATTATCGCCTACTAAGTAAGAAGGTTTCAGTGATTCACAATATTATCTGTTGCAGTGCACTTGTACTAATACTAAGGCTTATATTCAAGTCTAAATTCACATCCAACACATTGTCTGCCAGTGGCTAATTTCAAATACACTGCACATTTAATCAAGATAAAACTAAATAGTACTAAAGAAATACAGTTTTTTAAAAATCATTTCGTAAATCTTTACATGATTTGTATTCTACGTTTTTAAACATGAACATCTTACTCAATGAGACTATTAAAATAACTACATGAAAAACAAAACGTTTTATCTACCCAAACAATTTCATAATATGAACCATAGAAGCAGTCAACTTACACCATCCCCCACCCTGCCACCAGTGGCTGCTGTGGGCTGCAACTGAACCTCCCTACCATCATCTTTGACTGTAATCACTGGCCCTTCTGCATCTCCATCAAGATCCACCTGTTTCTCAGGATTGTGCCAAAACAATTTGATAAACCTGTTGTTAAACACAGGCTCAGGGCTGCGATAGGCTGCGGTGGCCTCGGAATTATTGGAAAATGAGATCAGTGCTGCACCAGGGTCATTCTGGTATTTCACCTTTAAGATATAAAGAAACAAAATTTATATTTATAACTCTTAATAGTAGTTGATAGTTCATTTCTCATTGGTATCATATAATTCATTAAGTAATTATATTTGGTCACTTACCTGGATGTTTGTCAGGCTTCCAAATTTACCAAAATGCTCATTCAGTTTAGCAATGTTATTCAGTTCAGGTGGAATCTTGCGCACCTCAAGTGTAAGATTTCCAAACTTGAATGAAGGCCTGGGTCCTGGTATTCTTATTCCTCCCCTGCCTAGTGAGAGAAATATTTTATCACTCTGTGTTCAAGTCAAAGAAACTAGACACACACAGAATTATCACTCAATACAGTACAATAAAATAGCATTGTAAATTGCTATCATTTATACTTCACTTGATTTTTTTATATACCTACTGTTATAGTGTAGTAATTAATGTAAGCTAGGAAAGACATTAAAATGAACTCGATATATATAACACAATTAAAATATTATTGTAAATCGCTATCATTTATACTTCACTTGATTTTTGTATATACCTACTGTTATAGTGTAGTAATTAATGTAAGCTAGGAAAGACATTAAAATGAACTCAATATATATAACACAATTAACACTTAAAATCAGGGTGTAGCTATATAGGGTCAGTGACTATTAGACTAACCCCTAACCCTAACCCTTACCAAAGGTTTCCCTCCTGTCTGTAGTACCCAATCGACTGTAATCAAACCCTCTCCTCTGGGGTGGCTGATTCTGTGGTGGTGCAGGTGGCTGCTGAGGTGGTCCAGAAAACATGACATGTTGCTGATTAACAAAGGCCATTCGAACAGGAGGCTGCCCGGCTGTGTCATTGTCGCCTAATGAACTATAAGGTCTTTTGGCTGGGATAACTATTCTAGAAGGTTCCTTCTCTAGAGTCTGTACTTCACCCACTATAGAATCAACACAGAAACACAAAATAAAATAGGTGAAAATAAGTAATTCATATAACAATTAGTATGCTTCATGCTCAAAGATAACAGAATTTAAATATAGAAGTAGCGTGCACTAGACTACTGCCAAGGTCAAACCTAAATTGACATTAAAAAAAAAAACACTAAACCTAACAAAAGATTAAAAAGTAACTTTTGATCTTTCATAAAATAATCAAACACAAAGCATTCTTCCCAAAATATGACTATGTTTTTAAGTGAGTCTATTTCAATGTGTACCAAGCTTCTTATAAAAAAAAAAAAAGAAGTGAAGTTTCCCTTATAGGCGTAGTGATCTATGGGGTCAGATGATGTCATACCTGCCTACCTAAAAAAGTCCAAATGTGTATTCCTGAGGGTCAAAATGTGTATTTTGGGACCTCAATGTGTAACACACACGCGAACGACTTTTTTTTAAAACCGTATAAACCGAAATGATATTAAAATTATATACATATATATATATACTAATATAGACATATGGATAAATAGATAGATAATTTAATTCAAATATAATGTCATTAATGTGATGTTAAACTGTTACTACACTAACTAGTGAATTTATAAACTAAAATATCTAGTCTAAATAAATATAGTCTAATAATTGCAGAGCTTTTGTCCCTCTACAGACTAGATCTATCTATCTGTTAGATGTATCTAGATCTAACTCTAACTAAATAATTACTAATAGGCTACTCCTATTACTACATTAATTTATATTAATTTCTAATAGTAGGCCTATGCCAAAAGACTATATATAGAATCTAGAAATAGTAATAGAGATCTAGACCTAGACATTGCACTTCTTTATCTTTAACCTAAATCTAAAATAAGATCAATAAGCTAGATCAGATCTAGACTCTAGAATTTAATTCTAAGTCTAAGTGAGTAGTGAGTGATACCGGTCCCATGGATCCGCTACAATAGTGACAATAGGCTCAATAGACAAACGTAGACCAAGACCTAGATATAGAATGTAGTAGAACTAGAGAATCTAGCTTAGACGGTAGCTAGGTCTAGATCTACTGTATAATAAGTATTATAAGTAGATCTAGTTCCATGTATAGATCTAAATCTACATTCTAATATCTAGACGTCTATATAGATCCAGATTATTCTAGATCTAGACGTCTAGCTAAAATACGATGTTTTGAATCAATAGTGCTTCGATATTTTTTATTCAAATTAATACAGGAATTTTTTTTTTTTTTGCATTCGACTTTTTTAAAGCTCCAAATTGATTAATTTGTATAGAAATTAGTGACTGAATGGTACCAACCCCGTCACTCCCCACCACTCTCGCGTTCGTCCTCAATGTGTCCACCCCACCTTTTCTGTTCCCCCCCCAAAGTCGGCTAGTTTAGAGAGGGAAAAAAAAGGGTACAAAATGCGTAACGCAACGGGCTAAATTCATATTTGCGTACTGGCTGTCATTTTTTGGAGATTTTGCGTAACGAAACGTAACAAATTCGCATTTTGCGTAACGGTAGGCAGGTATGTGATGTAAAGCTTATAGGCTCAATAGACAAACGTAGACCAAGACCTAGATATAGAATGTAGTAGAACTAGAGAATCTAGCTTAGACGGTAGCTAGGTCTAGATCTACTGTATAATAAGTATTATAAGTAGATCTAGTTCCATATATAGATCTAAATCTACATTCTTATATCTAGACGTCTATATAGATCCAGATTTTTCTAGATCTAGACGTCTAGCTAAAATACGATGTTTTGAATCAATAG
>JADKLZ010000728.1:28536800-28553851 GCA_021533235.1 Biomphalaria straminea
ATTCGCATTTTGCGTAACGGTAGGCAGGTATGTGATGTAAAGCTTATCTATTTATATGGCTGACAGCTGACAAGAGTGAAATGTGGCCAGCACAGTAACCAACTGCCCTTACTTTAGCCAACATATGTCACCAATACATTAGAGTTGGGCAGATTCAGGGGTGTCCTAAAATTAAAGAAGTTCTAGTCTTCACAAGGATTCAAACTTGAGTCCCTTCGATAAGGTAGCCAAGCACTGTAACACTTTAACTTGTTTAACTTCAAAAATAAATGCCTGAAGCAGCAAACATTTCAAGCAGAATTGATAACAGTAACAAAAGGAGGCCTAACTAGAAGAAAGTGACTCCTATTTATTGCACACACACCAGAATTTGATACAAGCAAACTACTTGCCTTCTGGTGGTGGCCGGTTAAGTAGAACTTCTCTCCTATAAAACTGATCAGGTGGAGGTGGTCTGTTCAGGATCATTCCTGGTGGTGGCTGATGCAGGTCTGGTGGACCTCTTAGAAATGGCGGTCTGATTGGACCTTGAAGACGTGGAGCTTCAGGCAAGTATGGTTCAACTAGCAAAAAAGCATTTAATTTGAAATGAAATGTGACTCAACTGCTTTGTTGCTTATATATCTTCAGGATTACCCAAATTAAATGTTAGAGAAGACAATGGTGAAGTGTAAATGTTTAGACATAAATTGTGGCAAGTGGGAATTAGGCACAGGTGAGAAATCACTGAATGAAGTCAATATGACATTGACTTTCTATAATTTCAAAAACATATTTTCATTTCTTGTTTTGTTTCATCATTTTTTATTTTAGAAATGTAATTTAAGTGATGAAAACATTCAACATAAGATCTGAAATGTCATCCTTCAGGGAGAGAAAAGCAACCATTATTTATATTGGGAATCTATTGACCTATACAGAAACTCTGATGGTGTTGTTTTGCAAAACAAATATATTCAAGTCCTTGTTATATAACAAATGAACTAACTTTAATAACATTTTGTATTGCAAAGTCAAATTAAAGCGTACATTTAAAAAATATAAATGAAAAGCTTATTATCAATGCCCCAATAGAAAGCTAAAAAAAGTTGTAAATAAAAATTAATTAATAAATAAAAGGCAAATCCAGCACCACTTAGAAATGTATTTACCATGAGTAGGAGGGGGTGGCCGCTGTAAATTGATGCGAAGTGGCAGGTGACCTGGTGGGGGCACACGCACATCAGGGGGAATGAATCCAGAAGGGATATTTGATACACCTGCGAGTATATTTTATAAACCATTAATTTTATAATGAAAAAAAATAATTTCCCTGACATTTTGAGTATTATAAGGAATCAATTACAGAAGTCCACATACATAAATACATAAAGGTAACCAGAAATGACAAAAGTTAACAAACAATTTCTGTATGAAACTGTTTGTTACTTTTTTTTTAAATCTTGGAATAAATCTGCTGTTCATATTTTGTTGTTTTCAAAAATGTCTGTCCTCAGTTATACTGCGTGCAAATGTCAGGTATATGTTCTAACTGTAAACCAAATAGATAACATACAATTGCACACTAACAAGCAATTCTAGCATTACTGTAAATTTCATTCTACGCAAGGCTACCTTCATGATTGTTGATGTATCAATTGCATGTTATACAAGTGTGTTTTTTTTTTATATTAGATAATAGCTATTCAATTCATTCATGGAAACCAAATTGGATGAAAGAGTATAATATTTGGGGAATTATAATGACATGCAGAGCAAGAAAAAAAAAGAAGAGCAGTAACTAAAAAAACAAAAACAAAACATAAATAAATAAAACAATGCTCTGACCAGATGCATTGGATCCTGGCAATACACTGGGAATTGAGACATCCTCCACCACAACAGGATCAGAACCATGATCATAAGGACAAATATCTCCCAACACACAGTAGCCTTTCTCTGAAGTATGGAATAAAATTCATGTCAAAAAAAAAAAAAAGTACACTAGACAATGAGGCTTCTAATAGTTATAAAATGTTCCCCAACTAAAATTACAATGGAATCTTCAAATGGTGGTCAAGTTTGATTGCAGAAGAATCTATTAAAATAGGTAATGTCCTTAAGCATAATCCCTTTCCTTTCCGTTTAACTTTCAAAATATATTCTTAAGCTGTGACCACATATAAAGAAAAAGGCCAATTCAGACAGCGATTGTCATTATATGTGATATTCGCTGTTATCTAAACATATGAAGCCATCTAAAACCCAACACTTGTATTTTAAAAAAATCTTGGGAATTTACTTTTTTTGTTAGAGGAATTAATTTGCAAATATTGTTTTGTTACTTTTTAATGATCATCTAACCAATCCTAGACCCCTTATTTTTTAAAGTACAAATTAACTTTCATATTCAACCAGAATTTAAAAAAAATTAAAACAGGTCCCTGAGGACTCGAATAAAATAATGATACCCAACCTTAGCACAGCACACACACACACAAATAACTAGAAGAAAGTTAAATTTGTAAGCAAGTCTTTTCAGTACCTTCAAAATTCTGACACCGTCTTCGGATGTTCTGGATATTTTGAACAAATACAGGTGGTCCAACATCCACACTGGATGCTAACCTGTTGTCTGCTCTGTCATCGGAGGCGCGGAAGCCAACAGTACTTGTGACAGCAGGAGCATGGTCATTGGTAGATGAAGATATAAAGTCATTGTCCTGGAGAGGTGTTGAACCACGACTGTCTGGCTGACGAGCTACCCAATTTCATCCAAATTATTACATTATTTATCTTTCATAACTTAGAAAAACTACACAAGTTAAGAAGTATATAAAGAAAGAATAAGGTCAGTAACAAAGTTCTTAACATTTAAAAAGCATTACAATTATCTTATCATTATAATCTTTAAACACTAGAAAGAAAAAGATACATTTTCAAATTCTATTTACTGCTTATTTTTTAAGTTAAAAATGTGTCATGTTTTTCATAACTCCTAACATAATATGGTATAAACTTCTACTTAAATATTTCAAAGACCAAAATTTTAAGGGGGAAAAAAATCAAATCACCAAGAATTTAAAAAAGCAAACAAAAAAAAAAAAAAAAAAAAGAAAAAAGATTTAAAGCGCAACTTGAGATAACTAAACCAAGCCTTAAAGAGAATTCAAAAATTATATTAAGAAAGACTTGAATAGCAATTTTTTACTTACTGTTAGATGGTGATCTTGTTCTTAGACGATTTGGACTTCCTGATCTACTCCATGATCTGTGCCGCAGTGATCTTGATCTAGATCTTGTTCTAAAAGACCTAGTGTACCTGTCTCCTCTAGGGCTACGTGAACGAGGTCTTGGACTTCTTGACCTAGCACGCAGGCCTCTATCTAACGGTGACCTTAACCGACGAGGACTGCGGGAAAAGGTTCTTCGTCGTCCCCAGCGCCGTTCCGGTGAGTATCTTGGTCTCTCATCGTATCGCCTTCGGCGTTCATCACTGATAAATAACACATTTTATATAAATACTACACATTTATATATAACAAGTAAAGAGCACAGCATTTCAGATATTGTACTTTACACAAATAATAAAGCTTGATTATTCCTGACCAATGCAGTTCAGATACAGTGTGTTTCATTTTAAGGCATCAAAACACAAAACATTCTCCTCTTCATGTTCCATTTGTGTCTTTCTATAGGAACATTCTTTCTTCTTGAGTGGCTTGTATGTTTTTAGTGTCAAAACTATAAATAGTATATATACTTATACATTTTAACATAATTAAATAAGCTTGTAACAAATGTTCTAATTTACATAGATGTATATTTAAAAATGCATCACAGCATAAAACCTACAACCACCAGCCAGAGTTAAACAAAGTTATGAATCAAAGTTTACTCACAATTCTCTACGACGAGGACTGATACTGCGACTGCGTGACCTCCTCCTAATTCGGAAATCTCTGTCCCTGTCTCTATGATCTCTATCCCTCAAATCTCTGGGTTCCCTGACCTCTCGTGTGTCCCCTCTTGAGTCCGGGTATTTACTGTCCACCCTGTCCACACGTTCTCTTATGATGTCCCTTGCATCTCGGATCGCATCTCTGTTTTTCTCATCCCTCCACGAATCACGGCGATCTCTCGAGCCATCCCTGTCCTTCTCTTTGTCTCTAGCATCCCGGGACAAGGCTCTAGGTTCCCTGGTATCTCTGATGTCTTTGACATCCCCTGATCCTGTTTCCTTAGTTGATAGAGAAGGATTCGTCACAGCATTAGCACTTGACAAACTTTCCTTATTCTCTTTGTCATCAGTTGTGGATGAAATCTGGTCATGGTTATAATTTTAATTGTTACAAAACAGAAAGCATTAACGTTATAGATTTAGCAGTACCTATAATACATTTAGAGTACAGATCATGAAACCTACAGTGAAATAGATCTTATCATAGAATCGAATAATCTGAACATCTAGTTAGATAACATAAAGAAAGAAAAGTATTCGCCTCCCACACAATGCAATTGTGTTGAAATCATGCATAAACCCATTTACAGGTCAATGTGATAGGTAAATAACAATAAACCAATACATTGAGAGTTTCATATACTTTCTCATCACTAATTTGAACTAGTAACATTAGTACTTGCTTGCAGTACAATAATTATAATATCTAAAATTAACTATAAATATGATTTTACATTTTTTTCCATAAATTTAAAACTATTTCACAAAAAAAAAAAGTACATTTCTTTTAAAAAGTTTCATCATTATTATTATTATAGCATTATTATAGCTTTTATATAGTGGTACTTTCATGCTTATAGCATGCTCAGAGCGCTTTGGTCCAATCTCATTTGTGGACCAGTGGGGGGGAGGGGGTATCTAGGAGTTGGTTTTCCGTGCTGCCTTTGGTCGCTCAGTAAACACAAATCTGCCCGAGTCGGGTGTCGAACCTCGAGCCCCATTCTAGGTAGCCAAGCCAAGCCAAACTCAAGCAGCACTTAGCCTCTCGACCACGCTTCCCACTTATTATTTTGATAAAAACGTTTTGTTCCTACTTCTGAGAATTTCCTCTTTGTCGTCTCATCTCTTTCCTTCACTGGCGGTACAACAGAACCCTTGATCTCAGGTTTGCAAGTGCTGGAAGCAATAACTGCAGGCTTTAATTCTGATGCAGGAGGAATGTAGACTTTAGACTTGAGCACTTCAAATAACTCATCAACAAAAGGCTTGGTGTCTACAAATAACAGAGAAACCAAATTTTGGGTTTATGTAGAAATTTTAATTTGCAAGCTAATGTTAACATCAAACTTCTTAACATGGACACATTTGAACCAAGCTTGGACACATTTGAACCAAGCTTGGACACATTTGAACCAAGGTTGGACACATTTGAACCAAGGTTGGACACATTTGAACCCAGCTTGGACACATTTGAACCAAGCTTGGACACATTTGAACCAAGGTTGGACACATTTGAACCAAGGTTGGACACATTTGAAACAAGCTTGGACACATTTGAACCAAGCTTGGACACATTTGAAACAAGCTTGGACACATTTGAAACAAGCTTGGACACATTTGAACCAAGCTTGGACACATTTGAACCAAGCTTGGACACATTTGAACCCAGCTTGGACACATTTGAACCAAGCTTGCTCACATGGTAAACTATGGATATTTCAGGTACAACATTTTAAAAAGTAGGCAATGTCAAGATTAACTAAAATGAATGAATACATGACGTGAAGTCTAAAATCTAATAGACTCTTTAGAAATAACTATAAATCAGAACTGTGTTATCACAAATCCTAGTGACAATGCACAGACATTCTGAAAACGAGGTTATTTTATATATCATTGCATAAATTTCTATAATGTCATATATATACAACAGGGTTTTATTTAACATTTAATTTTTTAACCATTTAAAAAAATACGATCTCACAAGCAATAAAAAAAAATAATAACAATAAATTCTAAAAAAAAAACACAAGTATTTCTTATAAAAAAAAAAATTAAAAGTATAGCTTCAAATTTTATTTACAATGAAAGATTGTGGACATAAAAATTTAAAAACAAACAAACAAACATGCTGATTTGATTGGTCATGTCTTACTTTGCTGTAGAAAAACATCCAGCTGGTCAACACAAATATCACGCAGGTCTTGCTCTGATTTATCTTTCTTGACCAGAGCACACACGTACTTGGCTAAAGCACTAGGCTCAGCATCACAACTAGAGAACAGAGATTTTTAAAAAGTGAACATTTTGGCAATACTGTTCTTAGTAGCAGCCACAGAGGTCAAGATACATATTCCTCTCAAGTATTTAAAACGGTTGTAAGGTAATTGAATCTCAAATATTTTCTTTCTTAAGCTTGTTAAAAATGAATCAACACATTACAAGCTTATAAGAAAAATGTACTCATATCTGTAAACTACACATTCTTTAGCATTATTTACAATACTGTGTCATTAACACAATATACAAATATTTCTTAACTTTTGCTAAAGCTATTTAATCGAGACTATCTCTTTCTTTGAATCTGACATATATACGTTTTTTCGGCAATCCTGTAATAAATAAACTGTATTGATTCATTTGTTTGATTTTTTTAAAGCACACAGAAAAAAATTCATAACTATAAACTCTTTGCTTAATCTCTAAAATCTTAACTACACCTAATCCAAACTGATTCCAAAAATACTTTCCCTTAGCCATAAGTTAAGACCACTAAACTAAACCTTAAACACGGTTTCAATAGGTACACACACACACAAAAGAAAAAACAAAAAACAAGTTTAAACTTAGATTATTAGAATAAATGGAAAAGCACATTCAGGTTCTCAGAGTCATTGACTGTTATAAACTTAATAACATTTATTTGATTCACATTCTACCCATTTTGCTGCTTTGCATGTCATTGATTATACAAATATAATTGCATGCAAAAGTTAAACATCTGATTCAATGTCTGTCTATACACAATATAATACAAAGTGATGTGTTTAAGACCAAGTTGGCTTTGAGTGGATCAGGTACAATAGAAAACTTTGAGGTAATTGTACCACCAAGAAAGTTATTAACAACTTGTCATGTGGCCAGGACAACGACCAACCGCCTTTACTTTCCCCAGCTTAAGTGAGATACCCATTAGAGTTGGGTGGACTCGTGGAGCCCTTAAATGAGATTTGAACCCAGGACCCCAGGTTCGGTAGCCAAGCAGTCTTAATACTTAACAAATGTGTAATAGAATGAAAGAGGATGAAAAATGCTTTCCAACAACACCAAAATTATGATGCTAGCATTATTGGTTCAAAAGTTATTGTGATTTTAAGTTTGTCTGAAGTGTCCTGACTTTATGGACTTTATATAGAGAAATTTAAAAAAAAGTGAAGCAAATTTTGTTTTAATGTAAATATTTCAAAAACTATTATGAATACATATAATATACAAAAGTATTATCTAATTGTACAGTTTCAAATGAGGAGTTTTACTTTATAAGTGGCAAATCAAAATAAAATTAAAATTTTAAAATATCTTTAGTAAATTACGAAAAACTAAAATTTTTCTAATTTTAAAAAAAAAGAGTCTATAAAAAGAAAAATGCCCCTGGTTGTCAAGTTTTAGCTATGTGAAAATCCATAAAACCGGAAATCAAAAAATAGCATAAAATCTTGAGATTCGTTTTTTTACTTTTTGTATATATAGGCCCTTGATTGAAATCGATTATGGTTTTAAATCCATTGTAATCATTGCTAAAAGGGGTGAATATGATTACTTTTTATATCAAGGAACATTGTTTTTTATGTGGACTTTAAAAAAAAAAAGTATTTTCTTACTTTTTTTTTACTTAAAAGTATACCTATTTTTGTTTTTGCTGATACTTCTTCTTCTTCTTCTTCTAACCAGCTTTTTACTGCTGAGCTGTCAGCTCTTTTGCAGACTGTGCCAAGGAAAAATACTGTGCTGTTTTTTTCAGTTGCTCAGCACTGCCATAAAGGGTGTTGGTTATGTTGGGCTGTAGTGGTAGTAGGGTCTGCCTAAGGTGGATTAGGAGGGGGCATTCAAAAAGGATATGGTTTACAGTTTCATAAGGGTGGGAGCAGTGTCTACAAAGTGGGAGTTGTGTGGGATTTATTTTATTGAGATGATAATTTAAATGTGGTGTATGTCCTGTTCTTAGTTGGAAGATTGTACATTGCTCTTTGCGGGGGAGGAAGTTAATTGCTGATACTCATTTCAGATTACACTCTAGAACCTGATTTTTTTTATGGTAATAGAATATATATCTGGCCATATTTCTGCCAAGTTTTATCACGATACCTTTGTAACATCGATTATAATGTTGATGCAAAAATTTGCACTGCCCCCTATGGGATTTTTTACTTTTTTTTTTTTTTTTGAAAACTAAACTACTCTAAGATTTAAATCTTGCCCAGGCTAGTAGATATAACAATTAAGTATATTTATAAATAGTTTTAAAGGATTTAAAAAACTAACTTTATTTTTTATAATTTTAAAACGCATGTGAAAAAAAAATTGTTTCAGACGATTTTGATCCCACTTTTAAAATATTTTGTTATTTTCTCCCATCACATCGCCGCCATTTTTTCCACGCCTCTCTGACGTTTCTTTTAGATCTAGACCCGATAATTTGTTTATTTCATCAATATTTACATTTTAAACAAGTAAAGTTCATAAAAATAAATTAAATCCGATTTGTGAGCAAGAAATTTACTACGAATACTAGATCTACAATTAAATTTCTTATTCAATAAGTAGATTTATCCTCTACGAAACTCAATTCCAACTTCTTAATTGGGGGTGTGTCTCGGGAACTGAGCGACGGAGAGAGGCGAAGACGCGTGATTTCCTTAGTTCCATTACAACACATGTTATCTCAAAACGATACAAAAAAATCATAACTTTCTAACTATTAAAGATACAGACATAATTTATATATCATAGGAAAGTTCTTTTAAAGTATTTTACCGATGTACTAACGAAAATTTTTTTTTTCTAAGATAAATTTTTTTTTTAACATCCCTACGACTGAAGTTTTCAACTCAATTAGCTTATAAATTGATCTAGATCTATCTAGTTACATAACAATAGTGTAGATTAGTAAAAGAATGTTTAGATATAAGATTTAGATCTATTTAAGTATATTTATTTGAAAGAATGTTTTAGATACCAAGATTTACAGATTTTTTTTAGCTTCGACATTGACTGTCACTCTAGTGACTCTACTAGTATAACTTAGTATAAGTATACTGAGTCTATAGTATACTTTACTAATTTAATATAGAATATAGATACTATTATTTACTATAGATCTAGTACAGCTAGTCTAGATATATAGTTTAGTTTAATTCGATACTTACATGGGTGATAATTTGTTTGTTAGCCAAGTTTTTAACGCCTCTACTTGTTCTATTATCATTATGTTTCAAGTAAAATTAATAAATTATAATATAACTCTACTTCTAGTCTATATTGTGTTAAAATTGACCGGAAATAGGTCAATAAAACTGTGTTCCAAAAAACTACTACTGGCATACACTGTGATAAAGCTATTGTAGGGTTTTTAAAAACTCGAATTTCATACCTAGATCTAGTCTCTAGATCTACACATCTAGACTTAGACTCTAGATTCTATCTAATGGCCCCAAAGAAAAAAGATAAATCTAAGCAGTCAGATTGGCTTCAATGTTCACTTTGTGGAAAAATCTTTGTGCCCCATGATGCAGAGCTTCATGCTTCATCTTGTGACACTGATCATGGCTACATCGACAGAAAAGTTCTGTATGGAAAAGTCATAAATGTTGAAGGCATTCAAATAAAAGGTGTGCAATGTCACATGTGAAAGATACTGAATGTCGCAATGAATTATTAATCATTATTAATGTGTATATTTAAAAACAAAATCCTCTCGTATACTAGATCTATATCTACACGGACTACACACATCTCTTCTGGATTTGTAGAGACATCGATATAAAACAAAATAAATTCCCATGACTCATGTATGCTACACTACTTTGCAGAGGCATCCAAATAAAAAAAAAAAGCAAACTTATAGTCTAATAACTGAGATGAAAATTATGTAACTTAATTTCATTTTGATTAATAATTGACTCATTGAGCTGTGAGCTCAGCTCTTAACTGATTTAACTTTGATTTATTTAATATAAATGTCAAATAGTAATAAAAAATGATACTGTCTAGAACTGTTAACATATTGTAGGTCCATGGTGCTATGAGAAACTAATAGGCATAAAACATGGGAGTTTAAATGACCAAATCTATTTTAATGACCTGTAATTTGAGATAAATAATGCAAATAAGTTTTGATGGGGAAGAGGAAACTCCAGGAACATTTTATAGTGTAGGCCTATCTTTTAGACATGTAAAGCTAAGTTTTTCGTGGGAACAAGTAGAAAACAAAATATAAATAAAACTTAACTATTATAAATACAAGCAATTTCAATATTCTAAGCTAGGGTCTTATCTTTTTTTAAGATATTGAAAAGTAAGGGACAACAATAATATATATATGTAAACATTTTATTTTATCTAGGGTTACGCTCATGTCATCTCTGCCTGTAGTTCCTTCTGGGGCATAGACAACTAAGCTCCTTCCAGGCATCTCGGTTCTGGGCAAGTCTCTCCAACTATCCCCATGTCTTGCCCATCTTCTTAGCATCTGCTTTCAAATCACAGCACCATGTATTCCTGGGCTGACCCCTCTTCCTCTTTTTTGGTTTCAAGTTAGGGCTTGCCTTGTTATGTTGGATTCAGGATGCAAAGTTTTTTTTACCTATCCATCTTCAGCATCTCTGCAGATCATAAGAGTGGTTAAGACCTTGGCTTTTGAGCCTGGGGTTCTGGGTTTGAACCTCAGTGAAACCTGGGTTTTTGAATTACAGGATAGTTTAGATTGTCCATGAATCCACACAACTTTAATGGGTAATTGTCTTTTTTTTTAGGGAAAGTAAGGTTGGTTGGTCATTGTTTTGGTCACATAACACCCTGCTTGTTAATAGTCTACCAAGAAACATCTACCCTATAAATCACAAGGTCTGAAAGGAGAACTTTACGTTTCAAAATTTTCTCTACTGCATGGCTCTACTCTTTTTATATTTTCTCTACTAGATGGCACTCCTCTTTTGAAAACAGTAAGAGAATACAACAGTTCTGTTTGGCTGTCCATTCCTGCAATGCAGCTCTGTGGCTTGTCTATAGGCCAGCCTTGTGTCATCAATAAGACTGTTATAAAAAGAGCTTGGCCTAACCAGACCCCAAACCTATCCAGTGTTGCTATGACAACAGAATGCATGAATGAGATGGCTATCCAAAAAGGTGACACTGTGACAGTGCAGAAATTAGTTGCGAAAGGAGAAGCAGCATCGGTGCTCGAGTTAATTTTACAGTAAGTAGGTGGTCACTGAGATTGGGATATTGTGAAGTTAATCCAATACTGTGACCATTCTTGGACGTGTAACTCAATTCCCATAACTCTTTTAAACAAAGACAGATAGATACATTACATTTTATTTATATGTTTAGTATGAAACTGTTTAAAAATATGCTTATATAAATGACTGTTTCATTTATTATTTATCTATATTTGTAAAGTGTTGGTCAGTATAATCATCATCAAACTCCATTTGAGTGAGGGCTTGAGAGGCTTAAATCCTCTCTTGCAAAAGCCCTGGACAGAAACCCTGCTGTCTTGTGTAGTGCGTAGGTGTCACCATACAGGTCGAGAAGTTTTGGTTTCCCAGACCTGTCGAGACGAAGATCAGCAAGTCTGGGGCAGTCAAACAGAATATGAGGCACGGTTTCCTCTTCTTCCCCACAGCGGGGGCACCGTGAGTAAAAATTTGGCCATAACCGTGAAAAGTATGAGCCAACAGGACAGTGGCCTGTCCTGCACTGTGCTATAACAGCTTGCTCAGGCCTGGACAGCCTCCACCACGGGGAAGTGCGGTCAGGGCACCTCATGCTCACCCAGACTCCACAGGCTTTTTGGGACTTATCCCAGCACTCAAACCACTTTTCCATTTCAGTTTTTTTATCAGTATTCACAAGATTCAGTTTTGATAGAACACACTTTTGTTTTGTTTGCTGACTGAGGCTATTAATCACAATTGCATCTCCATATATAGATATAGTGTGTCTTGTATCTGCTGTTTTGTTTACATTTAACTTTGTTTAGGTCAAGATATTCTGGGCTTTAAACCAATTAATTATTTAAAAAATGTGTAGCCTACTTATAAATTCAAGATTTGTTTGCTGTGAAATAAAACTTGAACCAAAAGTTTTAAGAATTATTTCCCTTAGCTCTCAATCTAGCTCTCAATCTAGATTTTTACTTTACTCAGAAAACCTTTTAAGCAATTTTTTGAACTATGTTAAAGCTGAAATGTAAATTAAGTGTGGATTGTCATTGACCTGGTTATACAGTTTTACATAAAGTTTCTTTATATGCACATGCTTTAGACTCAAATTTTGTTTATGAATACTGTAGATAATTAACAAACAATTTATCACTTACACTTTGTCATGCATAGTTCATATGTTGTTTTATGATATTGCATCTAAGTATATTGGTTCATTTGTTAAAAATATCTATTGTTTCAGAGAACAGAATCCGCTTTTTGATACTAGTGAATTCTGTGCTTTTGTGTCTTCTTATTTAGGTGAGTTTTTTTTTTTTTTTTTTTTTTTTTAGCAATTTAAATAAAATTTCTTCTTTTTTTATATATATATATACTAATCATGATGTATGTTAACAAACAAACAGAGATTAATGAATTACACATTCATAACAATTGTTCTTTGAGGGCTCTGCATAACACTGTCATGAATAGATGACACTATTTTGAAACTAGCATTCACATGATTTACAAATTTTGTTATTTAGTTTTAGATTTTTGTAATGTTGCAAGGAGAAGTTGCATAAATGTGCTGAAATAAATATTTATGTTGAAGAAGACAGCAAGTGTTGTAATTAAAACTTTTACCTTTTAAAACTTTTCAAATGAGAATTATGCAATATGAAATGTTTATAAAACACATATTGATAAACTTACGCAAACATTATTCTGTGTTACAGATGGTAAATATGTTACTCAAGGAACTCCATTGACCATTCATTACTTTGGACTGCTGTGTCGTTGTCATGTCTCTGGTGTTCATGCAAGAGCAGAAAATGTTCAGCAAGTTCCTGCACTTGATGACTCCAACTGTTGCACACCATCTAAGGAAAAGCATCAGAACGGCCTCAACAAATCATCTTATGATGAATCATTATCTGGAGAGGACTTAATAAAAGAAGCTGATGCCTCATGTCTTTCATCTGCAGACATTGACTTGTCCATGGCTTCCTTGAATATTTCCAACACATCCTTAGAAGAAAGTTTTTTGTCTCAAAAGTCACCATCAGTGCCCAGATTCCCAAACATCACATCTCTAGGTCAGGTCTTTCTTGAAGACGATCAAGACAAAGTCTCATCTGGCTCAAGCTTTTTCCTCGTGTCCTCCAAGTTCACCAAATGTTTTGTAAAGCCCAAAAATGGGACGGAAGCAAGGAAATCAGACTTTAAGTTCTCATTGTCAGATGTGGGAGGTTTGGCTCAACAAATAACAGAATTAAAGACAAGAATTGCAAGAGGTAAAGTTTCATTTTAAAATAAAAATGTTTTTGTTCAATGACTTGCTGATGTTCATCTGTCTGCTTTTTTCTGTACTATAACTGTAAGACACTTTTTGTCTTTTTATATATATATATAAACTGGTATGTTACTTTTATATTTTATTTATTACTTCCGTATTGTAAAATAGTTTTCATAAATTGGTCATCTTTTGTCTTTATTTTGTGGAAAATTTTAGGCATTTTGTTTGCTTTTTGTTTTTTTTTTAAACCTTATCATTGATCTAGGAATATTATTTTCTCTTATGTTTAACTCCCAAAGCCCCATGATTTCTTCTTCTTTGTTCTCATTGTTATCTTGTAGGGTTAAGACGAGTAGTCTGTGATGAGCTGGCCATTGGTTTCCAGAACTGGCAGTTCTCCATATATAGTTTTTTTTTTTCTATGGGTGGGGTGGAGGGCAGTGTATTGGTCAGGACATTCAATAGAGTATGATGGACATGGGGTCAGCATTCTCTGGTGATGCTATGCAAGGGCAAATCTCACATTCCTTATTTTCAGCTTCCAGAACATGTGTTGTCTCATTATGTTGTTCCATGATTAATTCTTAGTTTGTAGATTATAAATATGTAGTCATGTATTCATTTTTAAATATGCAGTGATATATAAAATGAACAAATATGTTTTGACTTATATTTATTTGTATGATTCTGTCACTAACAGCTCAAGGTGCAGACAGTGGCAGTTGTTGCATACTTGTACATGGACCACCTGGGACTGGCAAATCTTTACTAGTCAAGGCAATGACCTCTGACCTTGGACTACCAACTTATTATCTGGCAGGTGCAGATATCTGGAGCAAGTGAGTGAAGAATTAATTTAATTGGAAAATAGTAATGAATATGAAACAAGTTTTTCTGAAACTCCATATTCAGTCCTTGGTTAACCTGCATACGCACATAATCATGCACTTAATTTTTGATTTATTCAATAAATAAGAACTCTTAGGAAGAGGAATAAGTGTAATAATGAACTGGTGCCCCTTTCAGACCTTGTGATCTGTCAGGGTAGATAATATAAAGCTCATCTGTTTCTGTGTCAGATGGTTGACCAGGGTGTGACCAGTATCATCGCTTTTACTTCTTCAACTAATGTCAGGTACTCATTAGGGAGTTTGGGGTGGACTGGGAGCACCCTAAATTTCCCAAAGTTCAAAATCCCAAGAATTCAAACTTGTAGACTCCCATCAGTTCAGAAGCCAAGCACTTTACCACTCAGTCGCCTTGTCCCCTCAAAGTTAAAGTGTAATTATAATAGAAAGATTTGAATGTACTTTCTTTGGTTCATACAGTGTAAATGTTAGGTATTTTTTTTGCAATAGACTTTGCTGCTTTTAAAATTGGTCTTGTGGTCCATGGAGCTGTATATATGTTTAATACAATGCCACTAACTTGTTTTGTTTTGTTTTTGTTGTTTTGGTTTACAGATTATTTGGAGAAGCAGAATCTAACCTGAGGAAAACATTTTTAATGGCGCAAGAAAGGTAAATATGTAAATTACTTTGACCACTCTCATGATTTCAAATAACACTTGCACCTTGTCATGACTTGTGTATAGAATAGAGCTTGGTGAAAGATTCATCATAAAAAAAACTTTAGTTGTTCATTGATAATATTTTCTATTTAGATTTGGTTCAATTTGTTTCTTTTGAAGCATATACTTTTCCATTAAATGATGTTTGTTTTATTTGTAATGCATGTAGAGCCCCGAGCATTATTGTCATTGACAACTTTGATGTGGTGTGCCCAAAACGATCATTGAACACAGCTGGTCAGCAGGAACACAGAATTGTGGGAACTCTTCTGTCTTTGATTGACAACTTGGTGGTGATGGTAAGAAGACTATTTTTATAATATTTGTCACAATCTCCTCTCTCTAATGCTTGACGTCACAATCTGTTCTTGTGGTGTTGTTAGATGTCGCTAGCTGTTAGGAGAGAAGTCTTGTGTCGCCGGGGATTGTATTTTGAACAATAATATAGAGCAACGACGATCTAGGATTCAACTGTGTAAATTCCTTGATAAATAAATTTTGGAACTTTTATTTAAACTCAACATAAGTACAGCTATGTACAAATAAATCTCAATGAAACAAGAAGCTGAACAAAGACATATTTCTTTAAATTCTAGACCTACAAAACATGCGACTGCTATCAACAAAATTTAGGCTCTAACTGAGCTAGCTATCTTTGCCCGGGAAACTCGTTCTGAATTCATTCCTCCCAACCAATCACATCGACCTCTCTGGGTCATGTGCGAGAGACCAAATCTAAAAATAACTGTTGGTTTTTTTTTTTACCTGACCTTGAATTGTGCAGAAAAACAACATGTTTATGTGACAATATTTAACAATATTAAGATAGCAGAGTATTTAAAAATACATCCTTTACATTAGTCTTTGATGGCCTTTTAAAAAAAAATTCTTGACATTTTTTTAAGATTTTTTTTTTAGAAAATTGAATTACATCACATCTACATCAGTATTCAGCAAAGCAATGCTATTGTGTTTAATTTATTAATAACTTCTTCTTCATCTTTGTGCTACTGAGCTGTGAGCTCTTTTGTAGACTGTGCCAAAGAAAATTAGCATCCTGTTTTCTTTAGTTGTTCAACACTGCCATACAGGGTGTTGGTTATGTTGGGCTGTAGTGACAGTAGAGTCTGACTAAGGTGGATTAGGAAGGGTCATTTAAAGAGGAAATGGTTTATGGTTTCATAATGGTGGGCCCAGTGTCTACAAAGGGGGAGTTGTCTGGAATTTATTTTGTTAAGATGGTAATTTAACAGAGGTATGTGTCCTGATCTTAGTTGGAAGATTGTAGATCGCTCTTTGTGGGGGAGGAAGCTAATACAGTCCAATTTGTTGGGCATAGTCAATTCTTTGTACATGGTTCTGCCTGTGTTTCCCATTGGTTGAGCCACTCCTCTTTGTGATTGTTGACTAACATTAATAAATAACTTAAACTAACGTATGTGAACATTGTTTTTTATATTTTTTTTATTTTACAAGCTGTAAACATGATCACATGGATGTTGAGATCATTTACTAAATTAACTTTAATGTACACTGATGGTTATCAGAGGCATCCAACTAACTCTAATGGGTACCTGACTTTAGTTGGGAAAAGTATAAACAGCTGGATGTTGTGCTGGCCACATGACACGCTGCTCGTTGGATTACTGTTGGCTAAATAAACAGATGACCTTTACATTATCTGCCCCATAGATCACAAGGACTGGTAGGGGGGGCCCTTTTTTACATTAAAACAATCACATCAGTTCTCGGTTCTTTCATTTGAATGAATGAAATTACAGTATATTTTGGCCATTAGGAGTCTTCACAAATAGAAAT
>JADKLZ010000728.1:28576217-28595786 GCA_021533235.1 Biomphalaria straminea
GGAAGCGGGCAGTGAGTTTTAAGGACATCCCTAATGTCCCTACACGAACCAGCTCTCTCTCAGATCCCTGTCCCGACTGTCCTTCATGCAGAACGCGACATTCGTACAGATTGTGGTCTAGTTACTTCTATTTGTTTCAACGTGGCAACATCGTGTATCGTACTTCTCTCTGAACTGTCCGAAGTAAGCGCGTAGCCCCTCCGGCAAATTGCACATTAGCATTTTGTCATAAAAGAAATCTTTTTGAAAACTATCAAGGAATGTTTTTATTGTTCAAAAACTATTGAAGCACCCATCATAGAACTAACAGGTTTGAATGGCGTGCAGTAAGATTATTTTTTTTAATTAATCTTTTAAAAAAGGTACAGAGAAAAAGAGAAAGGCAGAGGAAACAAGAGAAACCATAGAAAGAGAGAGAAAGAGAAATAGAGAGAAATAGTGAAAGCAAGAACAAGATAAAGAAAAATAAAGAGCGTGAGAAAGAGAGAAAAAAAAGAAAGAAAGAGAGAAAAAGTGAGAGAGAGAGAGAGGAAGAGAAAGAAGAGAAATTGAAAAGTACAGTTGAAGTGACAAGTACAATGAAGAAAATACGAACAGAAATGGCTTCAATTTCATTTCAATTTGCATTTTGTTTATATCTGCCAATAAAATACATCACAGTGGTTTAGAGTGTCAAGATTAAAATAATGGCTTTCAAGTTGAATGGATTTTCTTCTTTAAAATGTTCAGTGATATGGAAGCCCTGTCAAAGAAGTATTTCTTCTTCTGAGTGAACATATTATAGACAGCATATGCCCATGTTAATCATAACTTCTAGAAGAGAATTGTTTACTAAGCCAAAACATGCTGCTCCAAATTATACCATTAAGTAATTAGGGATATATTAAAAATCTTTCAGACTAATAGACAGAAACTGATTTCAATTCAACCGCCACTAACAAATAGAAGCATCTTGCTAACACATAAAATTACTAAAATTACTGTATTGCCTCCAGCCTGCGCAAAGTATGTTTAAAATGTTAATTGTCTCGCGCAAACCAATACCACTCTTAAATGCAGTACACAGTGGCACAGAAGTCTGAGACGGCTGTGAACAACAGATAGCCGTAGGTTTTATATCGGAATTTCCGTCTCCTAGACTGGCTGCCGACCAAGGCTATAGAGCCCAGTCTGCCCAGAGGCCGAATCGCTAACACATGATGATGATGCTAACACAGGTAGATAAGAAATATAGCTAACAAAAAATCCATTCAGTTAAATCTTGCAGACAAATTAAAGTGCGGTAAGAAAGATACAAATATCATTAAAGGCCACGCGTAATCAGATGTTTATTGAGTACCGTCTAATTCTCATGTATGTTAAGGGGCTACAACCATTTATAAACCAGCACTTAACAATACCATACTTGCTTCCCTTGGTTTGAAGATCCATTGCAAGTGGGGTTTTTTTCTCTCGAAGTTAGACTTATCTGTCAGCTATGAAATAGGGTTAAGAGCTTAGCAGCAACAAGCTGGCTAGATAAGTAAGTCATCTACCTGATGAGCTTGTTAAAGAACAAGATATTCTCTATATGCAGCATTCATTTAGAAAAGGCTAGAACTGTAAAATAGTGTCTCCTTCAAGGCAGACTATGCACCATTCAGTTTAACTGATATGTGTAGCCATAATATGTTTGTTACAAAACTCATGTAAATTCATGCTACTTTTATATGCAAAAAATTTTTTGAAACACATAGAAGCGTTCAGTGGGTCTAGGTACACAAGTTTGAAAGTAGATATCTATGTATTTCAAATTAACAAACAAACAAAAAACAGATGAGAGTTTGAAAACTAAAAAAAAAAAACTTTAAAAAAAAAAAAAAACATTTGTTGTTATATTTAATATACCAATGTATGTGTTGTGTATGCTAACAGAGATAATGTGCCTGTTGTAAGCTTTGAGTTAATCAAAAGTGTGCATGAAGCTAATGTTGATAGTACAGTGTAAACACTTACCTTCTGGACAATGTGGTCAAAGTTAATTCCTAATTCTGAAATCAAATCAAACTTGTGATTTCATTTGGTTTATTTATATACCTGATTTACATTTGTTTTATTTATATACCTGATTACATTTTTTTTTAATTTATATACCTGATTACATTTTTTTATTTATATACCTGATTACATTTTTTAATTTATATACCTGATTACATTTTTTTAAATTTATATACCAGATTACATCTTTTTTATTTATATACCTGATTAAATTTTTTTTTATTTATATACCTGTATTTCATTTTCTTTTAAATACATTCAAACATAAGCTAGTGTGCATTTAAGTTCTTTTCAAGAAGTTAAGATCCTTAAGCAATGCTATTAACAAATTCATCCATTGTTTGGTAAAATTTTTCTAAGGATGGTGATCTATGGTTGAATGTTTGAAAGGATGGTGATCTATGGTCAAATTTTTCTAAGGATGATGACCCATGGTTGAAAGTTTCAAAAGATGGTGACTCTATGACCATTAAACAGCCATTGCTTTCTTAACACATAGTTTCGTTGTTTCCTTGTGTGCTAAGTGTAAGTGAAACCAAGGGCTGTTTACTGACATATATATCACACAAAGGAACTTCATTCAGCTTGTCAAATTATACAAAGGGTGTAATAGCATTGAGTTACCAAGGCAGATAAATCAAATAAGATTTTCCTTATTTAGATCAAAATAAATCATTTAACCAATGCAATTAATAAATGGAGTCAAACTTTAGGGAATAGTACTCTATACAACTAGTATGATATAACTAGATCTATATATTTAAAATTTAACTCAGCTCCAATGCATAAGTCAAATGTTATTCATAAAACGTAAGTTGAGCTTAAAATGTCTAAATGTCATGGGTTACATCAGCGGTTCTCAACCTTTTATGCTCGCCCACCCCTTTTTACAATCCCCCACTCTGTCACGACCCCCCCACACACACACAAACACATACAGCAATAGAAGAATAGACAGTAGCAAGCCATATAACATAAAAAAAGAAACAAAAGTAAATTACCTTCTAAGAGTGGTGGTTCATCTTCTTCTGTATCTCCAGGTATCGGCTTTTCCTGGTAAGCTGCTGCACTTGGTGTCAGAATGGAGCCAGTGTACATGCTTTGCTCAGCGGCACCAAAACCCCGATCTCCGCCATACCCACTGCTGCCACCATAGTTGTAGTCAAACTGGCCGAATTGTCTTAAAGTTTAAAAAACAAACAAAAGCTCAACTTAGATTAATATTACATGCAAGTTTATGAGCTCTTTTCAAAAACGTATGTGATCATTGAGGTATAAATACTTAAACAGTATCCCTCCACCACTCATGAGAACTACATTCCTTCCCCTCTCTTGAATCCATGAATTGGACGCAGCGTTTAAATGCCTATAACATTCTCAGATGTTAAGATTTCCCTTCCAAACACATTCTAATGACACTCATCAATACAGTAATAATGTAACATTGTGTAGTAATGATAACAAAACTTGGTTTAAATTACAAATTATTTACATGTACCAGTACACACTGCATAGTCTCCCTTTTAAAATTTTCATTTTATTTGATCTGAACTTGAATTTATTTTGCTCCTTTCAGTCCTTGAGATCTACGGGGCAGATGATGTAAAAGTAATGTTTTTGTGGCCCACGGTTAATGAAGGTGTCATGTGGCCAGCACAAGGACCAACTGCCTTTACTTTTCCCCAACTAATGCCATGTACCCATTAGAACTGGTTGTACTCAGGGGCACCCTAAAATCCCAAAATTGAAAATCCAGGTCTTCACTAGTATTTGAGCCCAGTAACCTTGGTTCAGATGCCAAGCACTTAACCACTCAACCACTGTGCCACGATTTAACAGATTAGGCCTACATCAAATAAAAAAATGTCTACTTACTGTTCTTGGCCAAACTGAGACTGTGTGTTAGCATCAAATGAATAATTTTGATTATCATAGAAGTTGGTTTGGTAGAAACCCTCTTGTTCATTAAAGCCAGACATGTCAAGGATCTACTAACAACACCTTAGAGAAATACATTCAAAATGTAATTACAAATACTTTTTTTTTAAAGTTTTTAATCATTTGTGACTACTATTTTTGCTACATGATAGAAGAACTATTGATGCAGCAAAAGACAAATGCTAAAATAACAAATTTAATACAAGAAAGAAACATTTCATGGCAACATGGACAAATGTCAAGGATGTAGAGAAGTGAATAAAATATCCAACACCACAAAATTTAAGTGGCAAGGGATCTTGCTGGTAAAAAAAAAATATATAAATATAATAGTGGTTCAAATCCAAGTTCTCTGGTGATAAAATTAACACATATCTATTCGACCTCAATGAAATACCTACACAATAGTATCTTAAGTTTCTCTACTATATAGATTAAATATTGTGCACTCAAATTTTACCAGTAGCTAACCAATGAAGAAAAAACTTTGGTTCGTATCCCTCTAAGACAGATGGAGTCAAAGGGAGCTCTGTAACCTGTATTTCTGGTTTCATGTGTCAATCAAGTCATGCATGTGTTACAATTACTAACATTTATTCTTTTCCTGGCTGACTCAGGCAACCCATTTCATTCTCTCTAATGATAATGGATTAATGGCACTAGTCCTAGTCACTATGGAATAGAATAATTATAATACTAATAATAAAAATAACTAGATCTATGTAAATGTAGATTTATCTAGATCTAGTTACAGAAGAGATCTCTTAAAACGTCTTAATTCTTTACTAAGGAGTAAGTCTAAGAATAGTAAGAATGAGTAAAAGAACATTTATAATAAATCATTTATAAATTTATAAAATTTCATAATTAATTAATAATTAATAAGTCAGTATACACTGTGTAGTGTGTTCTAATGCTAAACTAGTAGGAGTTTATTATCTATTAATAATTTAAGATTTTCATAAAAGTAGATAGATCT
Organism: Biomphalaria straminea; assembly: GCA_021533235.1. Taxonomy (NCBI): domain Eukaryota; kingdom Metazoa; phylum Mollusca; class Gastropoda; family Planorbidae; genus Biomphalaria; species Biomphalaria straminea. Next base: position 28,581,172 of record JADKLZ010000728.1, read on the forward strand.
AGACCTAAAACAAGACTAGATTTAGGTTATTTTAGATTACCTTACCGCTTAGTCTTAGATTTAGAATATATATCTATGTATTCTACACTTGCCAAATCCACAGAAGAATCGTGTTTTAAAATGCGAAAAAAAAAATAATAACACTAATTTAACCGGAAGTAAATAATCGTCTACATTTTTCTGTAACGTTGTAGCCACTGACCTAAAACTTTATTAACTTTATCTATTTTCGCTTTATTCACTAAATTGTTTTATAATATTTTCTAATCAAATACAAAACTGTAGGCCTAAATCACTTGTCAATGACGCTTTCAGAATTTCAGAAATCTGTTACTTCCCTATTTGAATTACATTGTGATAGAAAGTAACACTCGCTTCTGTGGAAGTATTGAAAAAGTGCGAAAATCCTTTGTATTAGAAAGAAAAGAGTTTGAGTCGTGGCACATCGGCACAATTTATGCCATGTCGTGCCCGTAATCCTTCAAGGATTACCCTCCTTTTATATATTTGCAGATGGTTGCATAATATATAGAACAATAAAAACAACACAAGATAATGAAATGTTACAAAAAGAATTAGAGGAATTATAGAAATGGGTATCAAATTGGAGCATGTCTTTCTACCCAGAAAAATACTAGTTATTAAAAATAATAAGAATCATAAAACAAATAAAAGCTGGTTGCTTCATTCATGGTAAACCAGTCCCACAGACTAAAAACTCATGATATCTAGGTGTAATAATACATGAAAAGTTATCATAGAAGTCACAATATATTGATAAAGTTATTTTAACAAGTCAAGCAAAAAATTAGGGTTCATTAAAAGAAATGTTAACAAATCAAACAAGAACATCAAACTAAAATGCTATTTAACCTTAGTCAGGACAATATTAGAATATGCATCTTATGTTTGGAATAGAGGCACCTTTTCTTATTCCATACGCTAGAAGAAATTCGTACAAGTGCTCCTTCTTCCCTAGTGCCATTAGAAAATGGAATGGGTTGCCTGTGCCAGCCAGGAAAACCAACGATTTGGCAGAGTTTCAGTCATATTGATGAAGTTCACGAACATGCATGACTAGATTGACATAATAAATAATATAATATAGAAAGTGTTGAGTGAGAGAGACAACTTGTATGTGGTAGAACCCTAGATCTAAATAGACAATGAGACTGGCCGATAAAAGAGTTTTAAGAAACGAAAATGTGTGCCTTGTGTACTTTATTTATGTCTATGAGTTTTGTTTAATCTCTAAGACTGAAGATCATACAATTTTCAATTTTTCAGAATTCGGAAATCCTAATACAATACATGCAATGTACACCATAGACATAAATAGATCTAAATATAGACTGGTCAATAAGAGAGTTTTATGAAGGGAAAATTTGTGATTTGCAAATTTGTGTACTTTACTATACAGCATGAGCAGTATAAAAGTTAAGTATTCATATCTATTTCAGCCATAACCTATATAAGTATTACAATATTTTCACTAGTGTGTTTTTTTTTTATCTCTTAGCGTGACTGTAATGTCAATTAATCATAATGTTCATTTTTTGTTCTGAAACTGTTTTTTAATTTTAGCTTATTTGGACATTCTGCTGAAACAAATCCCTAATTTCACTAATTCAAAGTTAAGGACTGAGTCCGATACTTCCTTTTTCCAGTCTATATTTATTTATGCCATCTATGCTATTTTGTGAATGAAAATAGTGCGGATTTGGATACACCATTTTTCATTCACACCATGCTGCGTAAATAAGGAGGCAGTGTAGTTTTGTTTAATCTCTAAGACTGAAGATTGTGCAACTTGTCAGATTTCTGAAATCCGAATTCAATAGCTATACATTTTTTCAAGTTACATGAAGTTACTTCCTGTTTCCAGTCTATATTTATTTATGTCTATGATATATACATATTTTCAGGTTACATGAAGTTATTTCTTTTTTTCCAGTCTATATTCACATGTGCATATGGGTAGAACCTTAATTTAAAAAAAAAAAAAAAAAACACTGTCTACTCTCCCTATAATTAGCAGATATACTTAAAATCCAGTGGCGCACCGAGCGTAATCAGAGCCCTGTCCTGTTTCGCCCCACACATGTACATTTACATATAAGCTGTGGTCATTCCTTTCTCGCTTGATGTTCAACAGCGAAAATCTTATTATATTTTTGTATTGTATTTTATATTGTATTATATGTTTTAACAAAGTTGCCTATTAGTAAATATTATCATTAAAACAAATCGTGTTTGTTATCAATTAATTTATTTGAATGTGATTTCGTTACATTTGTTTTGGTTCAAATACATTTAGACTCTAAGGAGCTTAAGTCTTTATAAATATAATCAGGAATAAGACTATATTACATATAAAATGTACATTTTTGTGTTCTAAAAAATAGTGAATGTATATAGATCCAAATAGATAAGACATTTCAGTGCGCGTATGTTTGTAAACTTTGAATCCTTTGACGTTCGTAAAAGAGTTTGGTAAAGAACTTTACGTTGAATACATTATTTATCTCTTTGTACGCTACAGTCATTTTCTTTTTTAGTTGTGATGTTTTGTTGATTGAGTTTTCCCGGCACCCTTCCTTCGACGCGTCACTTCCGCAAGCCTGCTTGCTCTCTGCCTGTCTCTGCAAGACTTTCTGTTCTGATCTCTAGACACGATCCGGTGACTTTGCTTCTTCCTTTTGAACACAGCCCCTCTCTTATCTCGCTTGTCCACGAGTCTGTGCAGATTCCTGGGGCTCGATCTGTGCAATCGTCTTTTGTGCACATGCGAGCGCTTCTTGGGCTGTGTTCCCTGGTTTCTGCGTTTCTTCCTGGGCTTAGCTTGCGCTTTTCGTTGTCTCTTTTTGCTAGGCTGTTGCTTTTTCTCAGCCTCTTCTTTGTAATTTTCTTCTTCGTTCTTGTCTTTATCTTTGCTGTCCTGGGAAGTCCTCGCATCAGCTGGAACCCCTTGAATGCTCTTTACGAGATAGCGGCAAAGGTTTCTCACGTTCAAAGGGTCTTCACTGACCACGTCATGGCCTTGATCCAGATTTCTATCGATTTTTTTTTTCTGCCGGTTGAGCATCTCGTCTTGCTCGTGACCCAGCGGTGGACATTGCTTGAATGCAGGCTTCCTGGCCTCTGACACCCGCATCCTTCTGTGCACTTTGCGGGGACCTGGTTTCTTGCGTCGTGTTGGAGCTTTAACTCTTCTAGGACGCCGGTGGTTTTTTCTGTTTCTTCTCCCGGGCCTTCGACGCTGACCTATTTTCCTGTACCTTCTTCTGCGCACTTGACGTCGTCTCCCTGTATATCTACGCTGCACGGTCCCACGCTTAGATCTTCTTTTTTTCGAGCCGCTTGATTTTGAGGTTTTGTCCGAACTATTTTTGACGCGGATCAACTGGATTTCACTGCTCTTCAGTTCCCTTCTACCCGACGCTTTACTCTGACGAACACAAGCTAACGCTGCTTTCGATGTGCTTGGTTTGTACAGATCCTCATCTTCACTGACATCCATCTGATGTTTTTCTGGGTTATTTGTCGATTTACGACTATGTTTGTGAACACCAGAATGTCCTGCGACCCACTCCAGAGGGTATTGCACCGGCACTGTTTGACGCATAGGGGCGCCACTTTTAAGCCTTGTGCGCTTGGCAACTGGCTCTTCGCCATCCTTTTTATTTACTTTTCCATTTGGCGTTTTCTTTACCTCTTTACTTCGTTTGCGCTTTCTTTTTCCATTAGCCATTGAAGTGGGCGTATAGGAAGGTCCGGTTAGCTGTCCTTTATGGAGTCAGCCAAGTTATCATGCCAAAGATGAAGACATTGTCATAATTCAATAGATTGAGATAACGAGGAAGTCAGTGCATTTGTTTATAATCTACAAATAATCTTTGAATTGAGCAAACTTCCGTTAAAGGCGCAAACTTTTTTGTTTTCGGGGAATACCAAGTAGTTTTATTTATAGCACTTTTGATCTGCATCATGTACTATTGCTTTGGCCTTTTGAAATGCAATTTTTTCGTTTGGTCTCTCTTCAAAAGGATTGAAATTAATCCTGGCACCATTTTGGGGAAACCCAAGCAAGCGGGGGCTTATGTCAATCCAGCACCGACTGGATTCCAGGGTTCACTAATGTACAACGATCTAACCGAGCAGGTAAAGTCATTTGTAAGCATTCGTGCACTAAGGCTCCGTACTGGGATTATTCCAGGTATCTGGTAGTGTTCTGGTGGGTTCGCACCATACAAAGCGATACCCCGCATGCAATAGTTCCGCTTCATGCCTAGTCGTATCTTTGTGTTTCTGAGGACCCTGCATTCGCAGAGAATGTGTTCTACCGAGCATGTAAAACCAAAATTAGATGTAGCTCCTCGCTCTGAGAGGTAAAAGGCTATCAGACATTTTTACTTTAACCCGTTAGACTGTTGTTGGGGCACCATGCAAGATTCGCGACCGTCTTTCTCCACTCCTCTCTCCTTTGCCTTAGTTAGGACCTCTTTCAATGGTAGGCACGTCCATTCTTTTATGTTGTCTTCCCATCGCTTTCTCTGTCTGCCCCTTCTTCTTTTTCCCTGAAGGAAGGTCTTTGACAGCCCCGAAGATCTTGTAATATGGCCATAGATTTTAACCTTGCGTTTTTTTACCATAAATTTTTAGCTTGCGTTTTTTTTTTTACCAGACATAGCAAAATTATATTTTAAAGGGAAAAAATACAACTATAGTATGAGCTTCCCCTTTTGCGGACAACGGCTTTGACTGCATTAGATCATATTAGATGTAGCAAATATTCAGGTCGCAAATGTTGTTTCGTGTTCATGTGAAATAGTGCACTTGTTCTTAATCTTCGTAATAGAAGACATTGCATTTTTTTAATCAAGATCTCTTGCTGCTGGATGGAATTATCGACATTCACATTTTTCATGTGATCCAGCGCTTCCTTAATGTTATTGGTGGTTTCAATCGAAAGTTCACAGTTACCGGAGCTATTTTTTAGCTTTTTCTTTAAAATATTCGATCCGTATTTTTGTTCGCGTATTTGTCAAAGATTTTTTAAAATCTACTCCGCGCAAAATTGTGCAACTGTTGAACACAGGAACTACATCGAAACTTTGTAGGCGTAGCAAGTTCATCTGATCCAAAGTGAGCTGGAAAAAATGTCTTTTCCAAGCCCTAAGAAGCCGGATTCCTACTTTCCGCCCATCGCCTCCGTGAAAATCCGCAACGCCGCAGGTGGAGACACTTTTGACCCTGGGGAGGAAGTTCCCGCGAGTGAGTTGGTGAACATGATTGTCGAGGCGCTGGAGGAGCTGGACAACGAACAAGGCTCCACCGTGTCGGAGATCAAAAGGTTTCTCACCTCTAAGAAATTACTGAACCAGAACGCTGATCTGCGTCCGGGCATCATCCTGGCGCTGAAGACCAACAAGATCAAACGACCTCTGAGTGCGGTCAAGGCCGGAGTGTATGGCAAGTACGTGCTGGAGGAGGCCGAGTCAGACACGGAGGTCTCCCAAAGCAGCCCGAAGAAGAGAAAGTTGAACAAAAGCTCAAGGTCAGGAAAGAGGAACAAGACGAGGAAGTCCTAGAACATGTTGCAGCACTGTGCACTCTTGGTGTGCTCTTAAGAACAATGTTGTCACTTGGTAACAAGGTAAGGACAAAACCAATGCAGATGTATGATACAATGTATGTATGGCTGTCATCCTGTATGATAAAATGTATGTATGGCTGTCAAGATGTTTAGCATGATACAATGTATGTATGGCTGTCATCCTGTATGATAAGACGTATGTATGGCTGTCAAGATGTTTAGCATGATACAATGTATGTATGGCTGTCAGGAAAGACTGCATGATACAGTGTATGTATGGCTGTCAGGAAATACTGTATCATACTATGTAGGTATTGCTGTACTGTATAATACTATGTATGTATTGCTATCAAGAATGACTGCATAAGTCTACAAAAAGTCAAGACTGTTTTCATAATGCACAGATTTTGAATAAAACACTTTGTCTTGAGAATATCAACTGCACAAAGATTGGCCAGTAGAACTTTCAATTTTTTTTAATTAAAAAAAAGTGACAAATAATTTATTTATGCACTATTCACACTACAAAGGTAAATCTTAAGTTTCCCTTTCAGACCTTGTGATCTATAGGGCAGATGATGTAAAGGTCATCTGATTCTGTGGCCTACGGTTAACAAGGGTGTCATGTGGCCAGCACGACCAACTGCCTTTACTTTTCCCTAACTAATGTCAGGTACCCATTAGAGCTGGGTGGACTCAAGGGCGCCAGAAAATCCTGGAATAAAATTCCCAGTAATCACCAGGATTCGAACCCGGGACCTCCAGTACGGAAGCCAAGCGCTTTACCACTCATAGAATTTATTATTGAAAATGTAAAGTTCACAAACAATGTATATAAAACGAACCAGGTATATAAAACACACAGGCCTTCTTTCAAAAAGTTTTTTTTATTATTAACTGGTTTGAAACAAATAAATAGCCAACCATCAAAATAAAAGTGAAATTATCTTCCCTTTTTTTTACTTCTGAATGCAAAGCATGATCACAACAAAGAGTTCAGACATTGAAACAAAATCAACACAAAGGCACTAAGATTAGTAGATCAGTCCCATCATTTTAAAAAAAAAACAGTAATATCCATCAAGATAGTGAGCATATGATAATGTACAAAATAAATGCTTAGAATGATTTCAAATTGGGAAATGACACATATGTCCCAAAGGTTCTATGGGACTTACAATGAGCCCATATGATGAGATACAATGAGCCCATATGATGAGATATAATGAGCCCATATGATGAGATATAAATCATGTATTTAAAAATGTCAATGATGAAGCATAACCAGGACATGATATTCACAAATTGACTTCTGTCCATTGAAATAAACTTTCACCCTTTTTTCAGCCAGCACAGTTTCAGCTTTCAAGAGTTCTCCAGTGCATTCACTTCAAATGTTTGGAGTCTGAACCAAAGTACTGGTAGATGAAGAGTGGGTGATACTGAGGGGAAGTGCAGTACAGCTTTGATCTGGAAGTTCTAAACTTCTTACATGTTGGACCAGATACCACCCCCACCCCCCAAAAAAAAAAAAAAAAAACAACAACATGCTAATTGCTTTCAGATAAGAACTTGAAAAAAAAAAGTGTCCATGTTTACAAAACCAAACAAAAGTGTCCATGTTTACAAAACCAAACAAAAGTGTCCATGTTTACAAAACCAAACTGAAGTATCCATGTTTACAAAGCCAAACACAGGTGTCCATGTTAAGCAGATACCGGTAATTCATTCAATTCATTATTGTGTTCTTTTTGTCAATGAGAAACTTCGTTACTAGAATTTGACCTCTCCTCATGTCTAGAATATATCTGAATTTCCAATATCTTTATTAATTTAATATAAATAGTTGAACTAGGAAATTGCACAATACCAATTGATAAAAAAAGAAGAAAGTTGCTATGAGTTTGTCAGTTAGATGAAAAAAAGTGTGGCAAACGTAGAATGGATTTAGAACAGAAAAGAATGATGAATGTGCTTATACAAATTACATATTTTTTTATTTTCTTTTGAAACAGGGTTTCAGCAACATTTTAGACCCAATCCTTGATCCAAATAAAAGAGTAAAGGTAAGCAACATAGATTTTTTAGTTTGCAAACTTGAAACAAGGAAGATTGAAGGTTCTTGATTTTTCAATGCATGTTTAAGAATAAATTCACATATATAATATGCTTGGTGCCCCCAACGGTCCACAGACTAAGGGATAGGGTTTTTTTTTTTTTTTTTTAGTTTTAGGCACATCGGCACAGTATAGGCCATGTCGTGCCCGCAGTCCCTTAAGGACTACTCTCCCTCTATAAAAAGGTCAAAGTGCATACAATTAACTCATTAAAAATTTAGTTTTAGTTTTAGACACATCGGCACAAATAGGCCATGTCGTGCCCGTAGTCCCTTAAGGACTACTCTCCCTCTATAAAAAGGTCAAAGTTTATACAATTAACTCATTAAAATTAAGGTTTATTTACAGTTAAAGTAGCATAGATAAAAATTTTGATATTTGATAAAAATCTAGTGTAAATAATATGTGTATACAGACTCACGAATCAGATCCTCGAAGACAACCCCACCTCCCGGATAAAGCCCAGTACCTTCCCAGGGTCGACAGTGTCAAACAGTATTTTTAAGTCAGTGGATATAAAAAACTTCTCCCTGACATCCTGGTATCTGGGGCAGTCAATGAGGATATGTTCCACTGTGAGGCGAGAATCACAACGCTCACAAAGTGGTGGCCCCTCTCTCTTCAGCACGAAAGAGTGTGTGATGTAGGTGTGGCCAAAACTCATTAAAAACAAGGTCTACTAAGGGATAGGTAACAGGTAACATATGACAAGGGCCTAAACATTGGTAGCTTTTGAATGTTGTATTATGCATTTAATCAAGAAACCTTGCCTTCCCCCCCCCCTTTCAGATAAAAAAAGAAATTACTTTTGTATAGCACATTTTTTTTATTGCAAGATCATGTCAGGGGAGGGAATACTTTCATGCTGCCTTCACTCAGCAATCAAAACTAGGCTAAATTAGGGAACTGATCACTCAGCAATCAAAACTAGGCTAAATTAGGGAATTGATCACTCAGCAATCAAAACTAGGCTAAATTAGGGAATTGAACTTGAGCTTCCTTAGTAGGCAGACACTTTTACCACTCAGTCACACATCCCAGACTTGGAAATATCATTCAGTTCATGTAAAATTAGATAATTTATCACAATACATATAAATAAATACATTTATTATTAACTAATGTAAAAGTTACTAAATATACTCCTAAAACATTTTGCAGAGACCACCAACCCGTAGAGATATTGATACTTTTATTTATACTTGTGCTTCCTTAATGATGATGTTCATGCTTTAAATAAGCCCCCCCCCCCTTTATAAAAAAACATTGCAGTAAAATGTAAATGTGATGTACATCAGCTATTTAAAACATTGTTGCTTCATAACAACTGAAAAGAGAAACGTTACAGCCCGAAATGTTAAATATACATTTATATCAAAACCAAGATCAAATAAATCAAATCATTAGATAATACAACTATAAGTATCTTGACAGCTGTTTTCTATTTTAAAGATGTATGAAATGTATTTCTACTGTATTATTACATAGCTTTTATGTAACGCATCTTTCATGCTATAACTGGCTCAGTGATCTATGGTCCTAACATTTGTGGATATGGGGGAATATGGGAGAAGGGTTTGTACATTCCCTTAGGAGCTTAGAAACACAACTCAGCTCTTGTAAGGACACAAAATTCTAGCCCCCCTTGATAGATCGTCAAAAACTTTCAACTCATCCTATCTTATGATAAGATTATACATTTGTAAAGAGCTTGACTGAGAAAGAATACATCTATGTAAGATCTATTATTGCTTATTATTTGTTTGCACTTCACAGAAGAAAACATAACACAAAATCCACTTCAGGCCATCAGGATTATTTAAAACAGAGAAACAAAAAAAGAAGTGAAACGAATGTTAATATACAAATAAACTGAGTCTAATGCTACACAATAAAATAACTGTGTTGCTTGATGAATTGAATATGCATACTGTCTGTGTACCAATGTATTGGTCAGAGATTGTAGGATTGCTATGACAACCATGAGCTGGATTTTTTAAATTAGGCATGTGTTGAAGTATAACATGTTCTCTTATTTACAGAAATGAATATGCTTTAAAAATTTTAAATTCAATATGCTCAGGGTCAACAATGATGGACAAACACATTCACACACTCTTACATACATTGTCAATGACTGAAATTAATTATTAAAATGATGTCCTAATTGGAATTCCACAATGACAACAAAAAAATGTATAGTAGACAACATAATAGTATATATTGAAATTATTCTTTAAAATGAAACAACATGAAAAAATAATTGAAATGGGTAGGTGTTGGCAGTTAATAATAAGTTAATGAAAGCTACAGACAAGCTTGGTTGTAATATTTCTGACACATATAGACCACCAGGTCATGCAATGGCACCTGGATACACTTATTGTCGATTAGCCAAGATAAATAAGATGTACCACTTAACTCACCAATAAGGAATGAATAAAAAAAAACTATTTTTTTCCTTAAGTGAAAAACAAACTGACCACAATGAAAGGTGAATTAAAAAAACAAAATGACCACTATAAAAGGTGAATGGTGGATAGAAAAAATAAAATGACCACTATGAAGGGTGAATGGTGGATTGAAAAAACAAAATGACCAACCACTATGAAGAGTGAAGGGTGGATTTTTAAAAAATTGAAACAAAAATTATGTACAACACACATTAATTATCACAGAAAATTAAGACGTTCATCAAAGAATAAAAAAAAAACTACAAGATATTCATATTTTTAATACCATAACAATGACCTATCATTATAAGACCCTGTAAAAGAGTTTACCTATTTTATATCTTTTATTGAAAATATAATAACCCTGTAATCTAATACATATGTTTATTTCCACTTTGAAAGTCAAATACATCAAATGTGTAGTTCAGACATTCATGTCAACTCTAAGGTTTGTCTTCCGTTCATTTAAACTTGCAACATCATACAAAGAATTATTTAGTTTTTAATACAATTTTGACAGCACGAAACCAATAACTGTCTGCTGGCCTAGGCTGATGTAAACACATTAAAAAAAAACGAGTCCACAATACAAACTAAAATCTTTAAAGCCATAAGATAATGAAGATTAGTTTTTGTATAGGCTATTTATAAAAGTTTTAACTAATGAAAAAAAAAATGAAACCAAATATTAGTGTTTGTAAAACAAAGAAAATAAAAACGTCCGTGGTTATGTCAACACTTAATGGAACAGCTTCTCAAGACAAACTCAGGAAGTTGAGTGAGAGATTACAAGCCAACTTATGACAAAATAAAACAGGCCCAATGGATACATGGCTAAAGCTTTTCTCCCTGTGGGCTGACTTTCATGCAGGAATGCTGTGGAGGCTGAAAAAAAAAGGAAAAAATCATTCAAATTTAATCACTGCACTGCTGGAACTTTCATCAGTAATTTTTTGTTATGTTTTGTACAATAAAGAAGATTTTTGTTTTTAAAGAAAGGAAAGACAATAATTATATTTGATAATAGTCTAAAAATGTAGTGTTGAAAAAAAGATAGAGACACATTCCTGAGATAAATTGGCATGAGATAAGTCATGGTTTATAGTGTCATGTAAAAAGCCATAGTTTATGGTGGCATGAAATAAACCATGGCATATAGTGGCATGAAATATGTTATAATTTATAAAGGCATAAATATAAGCAAGAAATCTGCTTTTGCAACTTCTGCACATTATCACTACAATTCTTTTTGTGAAATTAAAAAAAATTAAGATTAAAACATTTAAATTTTTTTTTTATTAAAACTATTCTATTAGTCTTCACATCTTGCTAAAAATAAACAGCTACAGTTCAAATGACATGGATATACAAATAACAATGCAATACTCACCAAATGTTGACCAACCAAATCCCAATACAACACATAGAAATCGAATAACAAAAAGAACAGTAGACTCTGTACTTATAGCCAGCATGATCCTACAGGCAATAAGTGCCACAGCCAGTGGGCACACACAGTAACCCAGCACACAAATACTCTGGAAGAAAGAACTGGGAAGAGAAAAAAACAACAGATGTAATTTAAAAGTAGACTAAATGAACATTGGATCAATTTCAATAAATGGGAATAAGACAACAGCCTATTACAATAAACTTACAAAAACTTTACAAAATAAATCATTATTATACTGCATCGTACAAGTAAACCAACTGCCTATGAGAAACAGCCAAGAATTTCTAATCTGTAATCAGGTTCATTGGACAAGTAAGTAAAGTTCCCCTTTCAGACCTTGCGATCTAAAGGTCATCTTTTTCTTTGGCCAACGGTTAATAATGAGTAGGGTGTCATATGGCCAACACAATGTCCAACAGCCTTTACATTCCCTTACTAAAGCCAGGTACTCATTAGAGTCGGATGGACTCAGGGTTGCCCTAAAAATCCTGAAAGTCAAAATCCAGTCTTCACTGAGATTCGAAACCAGGACCCCATACTTGGAAGCCAAGCGCTTAATGTAATACAAAAATGATAAAAAAAGGATAATGGAGAAACTGAATATTTCATGATCATTTAATATCATAGTTAGGAAAAAAAAAATCTTGTATATATGACATATTCTTCTTCTTCTAGCCAGCTTTATTGCTGCTGAGCTGTCAGCTCTTTTACAGACTGTGCCAAGAAAAAAAAAGTGTGCTGTTTTCTTCAGTTGTTCAGCACTGCCATACAGGGTGTTGGTTATGTTGGGCTGTAGTGGAACTAGTGTCTGCCTAAGGTGGATTTGGGAGGGGCATTCAAGGAGGATATGGTTTACAGTTTCATAAGGGTGGGTGCAGTGTCTGCAAAGGGGGAGATGTGTGGAGTTTATTTTGTTCAGATGGTAATTTAATAGAGGTGTGTGCCCTGTTCTTAGTTGGAAAATTGTAGATTGTTCTTTGCAGGGGAATACGTTAATACTGTCCAGTTTGTTAGGCCTAGTCATTTCTTTGTACATTGCTCTGCCTGTGTTTCCTGTTGCCCATTGGTTGAGGCACTCCTCTTTGTGATTGTTGACTAACATCCAGCCTACAATAAAATATGACATATATAGATATTCTTTTTAAGCTGACTAGAAGTAGAAGTAGCACTAATAGCAGAGCTCAACTTGGATGAAAAGTCTAAATATTATTATATATTCTCTCATAATAAAGTCCATCTCCCAAATCTCATTTCTTTTTACTGACCCTCAACTATTTTAATATACATTTTCCAAAGCATCTAAATAAAACACCAACAATTCTGGTATTATAAAGTTTTCAAGCAGAGAATAAAAATGCCATGCAGAGAATAAAAAATGTTCAAAATTTCATTAATGTTATTAAGTAATTTCCCATTAATTTTGTAACTTTACTTTTTAACTCTCAAAGTAAAAAGAAGTTCTTTAAAACTTTGTTTAAGTTTGAAGAATCATCTTGGTATAGAAGATATTCAAACTGTTTAAAAAAAAAAAGTTCATTTGCAGCTTTAAAACTGTGATTAATATCATTTTCTTCCAAGTAAGTTTTCATTCATAAACATTGCTGTACTAAAAGTGGATGGATTCTTAGGACAGTTCAAGTGGAATAGCACTAAGACCAATAAAATGTTAACATGAAAGAATCACCATAAAGTTGGCATGCTCAGAAAACTATGGTCCAATGTATTTTGTGGACCTGTGTGGTTAGAAGATATCTGGGAGAAGGTTTCTGAGCTGCTTTTAGGCGCTCAGATAACAAAACTAAGCTCAAGTCAGGAATCTAACTCAAGTCTCCTTGTTAGGTGGCCAGGCGAATTTGGTCTGTCATCCACACATGTCACTTAAGTTTACAGCATCAAAATGTTGCTCATCAGACATCAATAGATAGGTTTGATAGTAAAAGTCAGGGTTAGTAGCACTTTTCCATGACAAAATTTTAGGAGATTTTAGGAGGTTTTTTAAGGATGAAATGTATGATATATACCGGTATATTATATAGGCCCTATATGCATGTGTGTGTGTGTCCCGCCCATTAGTATGATATACATTGTAGAACATACATAAAACTATGCATTTATCAAATCAATAGTTACTTGATTGTGAAAATAAAAAATATCTTGCCAACATCCCACCCAGAACAGAAACAATATGTCATCAGCTGTGCTATGTCCAGAGAAAAAGAAATAAAAGTTATTTTTTAATCATGTAACAACTTGACTGTCATCCCAAAACCTAAAACAACCATTTTTTCCCCAAAGAATTGGTAAAGAACAAAAGTAAAGAACATTAGTAAAGAATGGTTGCTATTACATTTTTTGTTCATAAAAAAACATTCTTAGAGATGCCTTCATGCCTTCTCTGTGTTGTGTTGGAAATGTAGCCTACATTTTTAGTTCCTATGTGTATATCTTATAGATACTGGAGTTATGGTGTGCATTTAAGGTAATAATGTTTTATCTTGTTTATTTAATTAATTGCGCTTAAATCCTCCTCATAAACAGGGCCTGTAATATACAGGCGTATTTCTATTTGTATGTTTAGTTGACATTTGCTTACTAACTAATTGCTTTTGGATGGGGGGGGGTATATATAGACCTATATTACTACTATTAGTAGTTGTTTTTTTTTTTAGCACAATTTTTTTCCCTGGCTTTTACAACCAAAATAACTCTACGGACTTTTCACAGCTGTATGTAAAAATGTTTTCCTAAATCTACAGTAGATCTAGACTTGTGATCTATGTCACTAAAATTCGCGGACTTTTCACGGCTGTGTGAAAATTATCTTCATCGAATCTATCGTAGATCTAGTCTCTATATAGGCCTATTCTAAAATTCGCGGACTTTTACGGCTGTTTACGAATTATCTTCGCTGAATCTAGCGTAAATCTAGACTCTAGATCTAAGACGTCTAAGTCACTAAAATTCGCGGACTTTTCGCGGCCGAGTGCGAATTATCT
>JADKLZ010000728.1:28595796-28613236 GCA_021533235.1 Biomphalaria straminea
CGTAAATCTAGACTCTAGATCAAAGTCACTAAAATTCGCGGACTTTTTGCGGCCGAGTGCGAATTATCTTCACTGAATCTAGCGTTAGTAGTAAGTTAGACTCTAGATCTAATAAGTCACTAAAATTCAGGGACTTTTTGCGGCTGTGTGCGAATTATTTTCACCGAAACTAGCGTAAATCTAGACTCTAGATCTAAGTCACTAAATTTCGCGGAGTTTGCGCGGCCGAGTGCGAATTATCTTTACTGAATCTAGCGTAAATCTAGACTCTATATCTAAAGTAACTAAATTTCGCGGACTTGCGGACTTTGCCGAATGCAAATTATCTTCACCAGATTCTAGAGTAGATCTATAATAGTGATTTAGAGTAGGCCTAAATCTAGAAACTAGCGTTTTTTTAGAGTAATCTAGACATTAGACTAGATTAGATGTATCGAGATCAATAAATTGACTAAAATTCAAGGCTAACTTAGATCTAAACCTAGATAAGCCTACTTGATCTAGATTATTCTAGATCTAGATGATTTACGGACTTTCCACGCGAACTCTTACAATACAAGAAGATTTAGGTGAGGGAGGGCCCGGAGCGGTGTAGCCTACAAATAAAGCTGAGTAGGCTCTAATTATAGACAATAGTCACTATATATACAGACTAGATCAAGGTGCAAGGTGAAATGCTTGCTTGAGCCAAGGCGCCCAAGGCCATCTTCAATCACGAGTTCGCGCTTCACAAGTGGGTGAAAGGCGGTGTAGACGCTGGTCAGCTCATTATCACAGCCAGCCCGTAACGTCATGCGATCAGAATGCCTAGTTACGCTGTTGTTTTTTCCCCACATTTTTAGCAAGAAATAAGCAAAATTATGTTTAAAAAAATATTGGGTAAAAATTTTAGGAGAGAGGACGAAATTTTAGGAGGATTCTGGCAATTTTTAGGAGAATTTTAGGATTTTAGGAGACTTTTAATTTTTTAGGAGATTTTAGGAGTTTTTAGGAGCGCTACGAACCCTGAAAAGTAAAGTTCCCCTTTCAGACCTAGTGGTCTATAGGGCAGATGATGTAAAGGTCATCTGATTCTGTGGCCCAAGGTTAACGAGGGTATCATGTGGCCAGCACAATGACCAACCGCCTTGACTTTTCCTCAACTAAAGTCAGGTACCCATTAGAGCTGGGTGGACTCAAGGGCGCCCGAAAATCCCGAAATAAAAATCCCAGTCTTCACCATAATTTGAACCCGGGACGTCCAGTACGAAAGCCAAGCGCTTTACCGCTCAGCCACCGCGCCCCCTAGATAGGTTTGACATAATGAAGACACCCAGACATCACACAAACTCTACAAGTGCTGTGACTGTTGATCCACTTACATGTTTCCCCCAAGTAGTTTTATGTTCAATGTAACGATGCTGGCTCCTAGCCAGTATATAACAAAGACTTCAGCAAACTGTGGTCCACCATCATTCTGACTCATTTGATCTAATTCATTCGAAGTGCCTTGGAGCATTCTGAAAGAACAGTGTTAAAATGATAATCAATTCAATCATCAAAATGTGTAAGCCATTTTAGCAAAACTTACAATAAATGTTTAACTATAAACATTTTTACCTTTTGAAAAAAAAAAAACATTCATAAATAAAGAGAGCATCTTGTGAATAAAAGATACTTCCAGAATATCTCACATAATTTTTTTTCAAATAAACATTGAGTATCCTCTTAAAAAAAAAAAAAAAAAAACATTATCAGTAGGAATGATGATACCAAATAATATAAAATGAACATGTAACTATTACTTACATAGCTAGAAATGTACACAGTACAAGTGGACCCCAAAGATCCCCTAAAAATATTTAAAGAAACAATGAGAAAAAAAAATTTGATCAAGTATTAAAAAAAAAAGAGAAAGAAGAGACAGTGAATTTCAAAGAAGATTTTAAAACTAGTTTAAAGAAAAATTGAATGAATTAAAACTCTACTTCAAATGATTATTATTATTACAAAATAAAAGTAACGTTCCCCTTTCAGACTTTGTGGTCTATAAAGCAGATGATGTAAAGGTCATCTGTTTCTGTGGACTATGGTTAATGAGGCTGTCATGTAGCCAGCACAACGACCAACTGCCTTTACTTTTACCTAGCTAATGTCAGGTACCCATTAGAGCTGGTTAGATTCAAAGTGCCCAAATATCAAGTCAAGATCTCAGTCAAGTTTAATAAAGATCTTATATATATATATGAATTCTAAAATGTTTGTACATTTTATCACCAGGCTTTATGTTAAAGAAACTTCTGTAGCATTAAGATTTGCATAGTATTTTGTCATTTTGCATAATTTTTTGACATGGACTAAGTTTTTGAATGACTAAGTACAATTTAAGTCTTATATACAGCTCTGAACCAATAGTGTAATTCTCAACTTACATTCCTTTAGTAACAATTTGCTCTTCTTTGGCACCAACACATGTGCAAATTTTTTCCCAACAGCTTTCAAGTCTCGCAACTGTTAAAAAATAACACAGCATGCTTTAATTTTTTTTATAAATTGTAAATATTTATTTAAAAAGTCAAAAAGAGTTTTCATTAACAAACACATTTAAATTAGTGGTAGTTACAATTGTCTCTTTGACTGGTTCATCCAAAGTTGAAAGTTCATCATCTGTCTTAGAGATACCAGGTACTTCTATCTCTCCTTCTAAAGGAACATCAACTATCTATACAAAAAGAAAAAAACATTTTATCAATAATACTTCTTAAACAAACTATTATGAGTTATCTAAGTCTTTGTATTAATAAAATTCAAATTAAAATGAAGCAAAATAAAATATAATATTATATGTATTACAGGAATAAAAAAAAACAACAATCAAAACACCTATTAGTGGGCTGCTTTGACAATAAAATTTCAATTCAAGTTTAGTAACGTTTAATATTAAAACTTCACAGTTAGTGATATCTAGATCTAGCTATATAGTTTTATATCTAGAAAAGAAGAAGGAGATATTCTATATCTGATGAGTATCAGGTAGATCTAGAATAAGTTATGCTATCTAAACAATTATAGGCCAAAAATTCAAAGTTTGACTTTGACAGCTCATTATTTGATTTGCTTTGACATAGAGAAGAAAATGAAGTATCAAAATCTTCTTTAGTTTAAGGAAAATAAGGATGACTACTTATATTTGTACCCCTATATTTGTTATTAGATTTAGGGTAAAAGAGGCTATGTGTCTTCATTTAATCCAAACAATTTTTTTCAGACTTTAATTCCAAGCACCAAAATTTATTCCAGTCTCTATATTTTGGCATCAATAGGTCCAAATTTTAGATCCGGATTAATATTAACTAAATTTTAAAATCACTCAAATGAAATCCTAAAGACGTTTTCAAATTATGCAATTTTATAGATTCATCAGTCACATTCACGACTAGAATTTAATTTCTAGATTCTAATAATTCTAGAGTCTAGATCTAGTAACTTATACTTATCTTAAGTCTTAACTAGTACTACTAGTCTAGTACTAGATCTATCATCTAGACTCAAATCTAGAGACTGAGACTACTGAGAGTAGTAACTACTTTTATTTTAACTTACTAGAGAATAGAGTATTATATTATCTGATATATTAGAGTTTAGTTAGAGTAGTCGTTGTCAGAACTTCAGAAGAAGAGTCTAGTCTAGACTGTCTAGAGAGTACTAGATCTAGTCATTCTAGTCTAGTAGTAGATCTAGATGTGCTAGTTAGCCTAGTAATAGTATTATTATAGTATTTATAGTATTACTAGCTAAATTTTACCCGGCTTTGCTCGGGTTTTTCTTTCTACAAATAGCATACATGAAGTCCCTTTGAATAATCAATTTTTTTCGCCCCAGGTGTAATTTTTCCAATACATCTTTTTTTTGGTGGCATAATGAATCTAAAAAAAATAAAAGTAAAAAGTTGAATAGGTGACGTTTTATTGCATAACCTGTTAACACAAATAGTTTTCTCAATACCCATTTTATTTTTTACCAGTCCAAAAGGTAGGCTACAACGTTTGGAGAAACCACATATGTTTCAAATAATAATAATAAAGATAAGATAAGATAATTTTTATTGATCCAATTTAATGGAAATTCATTTTGATTACAATTGACAACCTCAGCGTAACTACTGTAGAAAAAACAATATTGATGAAAAATTCGAACAACATTAACATACGAAACACATACACATTCACAACCAGCGCTTTATGAATTTGACTTCTATGTACTTCTCGATGTCAACAGCTGATCTCATTATAAAAAGCAATGATAAACCTTTTTTTTTCAGACGGAAATATACACAATTTAGCAATAAAAGCATAATACATTCACATGATGGCCCGTGTCTTTCCATAGCCGAGTAGGCCTAATTTTGTAGATTAATAGCTTATGGTAGATTCTTACTATCCCAGTGAGAAAATTGTCACATGCAGACGATGTTTAGTAAAAGTTTATATTCATTGCTAATTTCCCAAAGATATCTGCACATTTTTCCCTTATTCCTATACAAAAATGTATAATAGTTGAACGTTATATTTCTTTCGAGAGAGACAGATCCATGTAATAGCTTGTGATCAAATTAGTCAATCACAATGACTAAAACACTTTTGAGTTTGTGTTGACGTAGATCAACACGCTAACGTAAAGCCATTAACTTTGATAAAAAGTAGATATCTCACTCTCTCTATAGATTTACATATGTTTCTTTTATTCAACTATTTAAGCTATATGAAGTAGGCCTAATAAGTGGCCTTATTGTTCCTACCAATAGTAGTTTAAATGTTTTACTGAAGAATATTGTAGATCTACAATCAGTAAAGATATTGAGCTCGCTGTCTTGTTTATTTACGTTTTATAAATTATTGAATACACTCACGTCTGAAACTGAAAAGTTATCTTTAGAAATATAAGAGTTCAAGCCTCCAAATGAGAAGAAAGTAGTTTATTATATCTAGGTCATCAATGAAATGAAAGCTTTTAGATCTAATTTTAAAATAGTTATTGTTAATTAAAAGTATAGTCATGTATATAAGAGAGTAGTCTATATTGAATTCTCATTAATTTAAATTAAAAATAACGCAAAATAGAGCTTAATTATTCAATTTATTGTTCAAAGGTCAACATCTGTTTTTATTTTTGTGTAGCTATGTAAGTTCATGACCCCTTGACGCGTCTCCTTGGTGACCTCAATACGCGTTGCGTACACTGTTGGGCGTGTTAGCTTGTAGGCGACAAAAAAAAACAACAATACAATAGATCTAGCCTATATTTTAAAAGCAAATCATACGCGTGAATGTAATTGTTTATGTAATATTGTTAGTTTAATTTTGTATAGCTCTTGAATCCTAACAATTTGAATGCCACAGCAATCTAGTCAATAAATAAAAACTTGTGTGACACATTAGCATCTAAGATTTGACCTAGATCTAGATACAATAACGGTGTTATCAGGTCTAAATGCGCATAAGTAAGTAAATCTGAAAGAAAAAAAAAGTAAATTAAAAATAAAGATTTAAAATTAAACCAAATCGGTAGTTGTAGGTTTAAATGTTATGAAAAAATACAATAAAAAGTAAATTGTATTATGTATATAGTTTATTACTTAAATAATATGCATTTATAATGCGCGATATTATAATTATGACCTATGACGTTCATTTCATTTGTACCACTGCGCGACACATGTAGATCTAGACATGGCTTGTGACCTAGTTTTTGTTAGATACAATAGTCTAATAGAGTTGGTCAACTTTATTTTTTTTTTAGGGTCTTAAGTTTGTTTTAGGACTACAATACATACACTACGGCCTAAGTTGGTACCCAAGGAACATTTCTGCCAAGTTTAATGAAAATTGGTCACGCGGTTTTGATTTCCATTCGATACATACATACATACATACATACATACGCTAAACATTCAACTTTATATATTAGACTAGACAGATATTACCCGCTGCCCGCGGGTCTTAATTTGCGTATTGCTGATGTAGTCAGTGATATTGTGCATTAGAAACAATTAAAGAAAATAATAATGTTTAAAGTAAAGCGAATGCGAGAGATTCACGTTAAAATAGAAATCATGAATAAAGCTATAAATAGAAACTTGACCTTATTTTACGCGATATTAGGTATAGTTGCATTCATGTAAAAAATGCTTTAGAAAACAAAATTCAATGTTAATTTGAATAAAATATGAAATGAATGGACTGTAATTCAACCGTAAATTTAAGAGAGTAAAATATTGAACTCTCAATGATTTAAATCCAAAAATAACTCATTTATTCGTCAAAAGCCAACAATGTTTTTATTTTATTTAGAGCTGAATGTTTGTGACCTCAATACGCGTTGCCTTGGTGAATATTGTGTTAGCCGTGTAGGCAACAAAAAAACAACAACAATACAATAGATCTAGTCTATATTTTAAAAGCAAATCAAACGCGTGAATGTAATTGTTTATGTAATATTGTGAGTTTAATTTTGTATAGCTCTTGAATCCTAACAATTTGAATGTCACAGCAATGTAGTCAATAAATAAAAACTTGTGTGACACATTAGCTTCCTAGATGTGACCTAGATCTAGATAAAATAAGCGCGTTGTTATCAGGTCTAAATGCGCATAAGTAAGTAAATCTGAAAGAAAAAAAAGTAAATTAAAATAAAGACTTAAAGTTAAACCGAATCGGTAGTTGAAGGCTTAAATGTTATAAAAAAATACAATAAAAAGTAAATTGTATTATGTAAATAGTTTATTACTTTAATAATATACATTTATAATGCGAGATATTATGACCTATGACGTTCATTTCATTTGTACCACTGCGCGACACATGTAGATGTAGGCCTAATAGTGCCGTAAGTTACCGAAAAGTATGTCAAAAGTCGATCAAAGCGTTTTACATTTAGAGCGAACGATTTTATGTACAAAAAGTTTTTTTTAATTCAAATTTGAAGATTAATTTTCTTTAAATACTGAAATGAATAGCCACTTATATGTGTGTTTGTGTGTAAAAGTAAAAAAATATGTTTTCTTGAATGAGAACTTATTTAGACCTAGCCTCTAGACCTAGTCATTGTCATCTGTGCGCATGTGTGACCTATTTATCTTGTCTCATCAAGAAGCTATGGCCTAGATCCATAAAATAGTATAGTTGTAAATAGACTTGGCGTCACTTGGTCAACTTTATTTTTTTTAAGGGTCTTACGTTTGTTTTAGGGCTAAAATACATACACTACGGCCTAAGTTGGTACCCAAGGAACATTTCTGCCAAGGTTAATGAAAATTGATCACGCGGTTTTGATTTCTATTCGATACATACATACATACATACATACGCTAAACATTCTACTTTATAATAGAAAATAGATCTAGTATAGATAAATAAGTCTGTAGACTAGTAGTTTCAAATAAAATATATCAAAATAAACTAAAGATGTAATGACCAAAAAAGAAGCGAGTTGTTTGGATTCATGCAATGTCCATAATAAATATATGACTCTACTTAGAATAGAAGAGCCTGTGTGTACACTAAATAAACTAACAAAATTACCTCATCGTGGAACTCCACGTCTGCCATGTTTATTTTTGTAAAAAATAAAAATCATATCACTGACATATATAGATCTAGATTTGTTATTACTAATACAGTTTGTGACCTTTGTAACCCTTCTCGGAGGTTACGTCTAGAAACACTTCTACATTCTAGGTCTAGAAAGACTAGCTCTATATAAATGTTTATCTAGATTTAATCTAAAGGCAGTTTTGAAAGTGCAACGAAAAGGTTTCCTTTTTATTAGGCCTATATTTATAAAAAGTATTTGGCATTTAATTGTTACTCTCGATTGCTATCCTATTCTGTTGAAAAACCACTAGCTAAAAAAAAAAACTAACAGCAAAATCACTACTCCATGGGGCAGAGCCCCGGAGCAGCAACCCACATTGAAGTAGATATCCTTCAGAAACGATGGCGATGGATATTAAATAGGCCACACACTTCGCAAGGAGTGAGACAAGGCTGTTTACTCTCTCCCTTCTTATTCCTACTAGATTGGGTCATGAAGACAGCAACAGACCAGAAGCGAAACGGTATGCAGTGGACACTGTGGAAACAGTTAGATGACCTCGACTTTGCAGATGACTTAGATCTTCTTTCACACACACAGCAGCAGATACAGGAAAAGATAAATATTGTTGCAGACAATTCCCTAGAATGGGTCTCACCATAAACAGAGCAAGGTGTTCAAAATAAAGACACCCAACACTACACCCATTATAGTCCCAGGTGAGGCGCTGGAAGAGGTGGAAAGCTTCACCTATCTTGGCAGCATTATAGATCACCATGGAGGAACAGATGCAGATGTCAAAACCCACATTGGTAAAGCTCGAGCAGCCTTCCATCAGCTGCAAGAACACCTGGGGATCTAGGGAATTAAGCACCACCACAAAGATTAGGCTATTTAACACCATTGTTAAGCCGATTACTTTATGGAGCAGAGACCTGGAGAACCACCGTCACCATGGCACCGTCAAAAAAATCCAGGTATTCATCAACACCTGCCTGAGGAAGATTCTTATGATCCGCTGGCCAGACAAGATCTCGAATGAGGAACTGTGGCAAAGAACAAAACAGCAGCCCATTGAAATAGATATCCTTCAGAGACGATGGAGATGGATAGGTCACACCCTGCGCAAGCCCGCATCCAACATAACAAGGCAAGCCCTAACCTGGAACCCCCAAGGAAAGAGGGGACTGTCCAGGAATACATAGCGCGCGATTTGGAAGCAGATGTTAAGCAGATTTCGATGGTCATATTATAAGACATGGGGAGAGTTCGAGAGACTGGCACCATTTAAGAATGACAGGGTCACGAGCATGTCATTGAACGAGTGAGAAAGAGAGAGAGACACACACACACACATACATATATAGGCCTATATCAATATCATGTGTGGTGAGCTCTGAGCATCATATAAACATGAAAGTAGCGCTATATAAAAGCTATATACTTTATATATACTAATTACTTGAGGTCAACAATTCACGAAAATAGATTGAATAATTTGTCATTCCTTATGCTTGTTCTATGTAGGAAATAGAATTTTGATGATATAGGTGGAGAAAGAAACAAAACCAAATGGGAGTGCCATCAAACGTCCACGTCGACCAGCAAAATGATCCGCCAAACACAACCTCGAAGACATCAAAGCAGTGTTGTAGTCTATGCCGCTGGTACATAAAAAAAAATACGGTCTAACGTTTTGCAAATGATAAGTTTGTGTAGTGTAAAGATTTTGATATTCTTGTTAAAAAAAAACAACAACAAAAACTTGTTTGGGAATCTGTTTCTTGCTGCTTTAACTTTTTTTTTTAAGTTGTCTTAATTGAAAAAAAAATTCTCTGGTCACGACCAGAACCAGATCCGACCAGATCAGCCCACTCGGTACTGGCCACCGGGCATTTGCCCGAATGTCCATATATAGCCAGTCCGCCCTTGAGTCCTGACTAGCTGGCTACTTAATTATCATTAGCCCATGCCTAGGCCTGCTAACACATCAATTGAGTTTCTTCATTGAGTGGATGTGTGGTAAGGGAGAGAAAGAAATAAACGAGGGCAAAGCTGACATAGGCGATCATATCGTTATTTTGTTTTGAACATGATTTTCAGCCACTTACTGTCTGCTTGGTCGTGTGGTATGCGCTCTGGACTCTTGTCGATGATCCAATTCCTGTCCTCCACCGCCGTCCTGCGGGAGGTTTGTTTAGCATTTGTTGGGGGGGGGGGGGGTTAATAATCTTCAAATCTAAATGTGGTGAAGGAACATCTAAGAGGAAACGAACTGCAACATCTGCAAATCTCTCGGTATTTAGACAAGAGAAAGTTTATAAATAGACAATCTGTCGATAAAAAACAACAATACACACGTGCAATAATGAATACTTTCTTTACGCAGTCAACTCAGGTCGCTCAGGAGCTAGACTAGAATCGAGCTAGAAATCTAGGCCAAATTCAGTAATTGGAAATGTGACACCGGCTAAAAGAAAAAAAAAAACACTGATAAAGACGAAAGAGGCTAAAAAAATAAGCTATCAATCTCTGATCTAAATCTACAGACTACAGCCACGACACAAGTTACGTGGCCAACCAACACTCAGTCTCAGCATTGACTGTCATGATACTCGGGGACTCGGCTCTTTCGCATCTCATCTTTAACTTGATGATTGATGCTCGATCTTCATAATAATTGTTTAACGAAATTGAAATGTTTAATTTAAAATTTAGAGTCAATTGAAAGTCAATGAATGAATGATAGATTTAGAATCTTAAATTCTAGCAGTAGCAGTCTCTAACTTCTAACAAAAGGACAGGTCTGTAGACAGTGTAGATAATCTCAAAATCTGTATTATTATATTTATACAGATTATCATTTTTACAGATCTAGCCTTGGCTTAGACTACACTAGAATCTAGATATAGATATAGAGATCTACACAGGGAATTCTCAGAATTGATCAAGTGGACTTAGAAGAAATTCTTTTATAAAAATGCGTACAATTATAATGCGATTTATGAAAGTATGTTTTTATGTATCCCTTATTTCTTTGAGTTGTACATTTACTCGAGTAAATGGATGCCTTGATTGTGGTGGAGAAGATCCAGTTGTGACAGATAAAAAAGATGGAGATCTGCCACTCGATCCAGAATCATATGCCAAGCCAACTGAGGTGGAGGACAAAGTAGCAGATGTAGAGCCAGAAACTGATGAAAATTCACCAGAGAATATACCAGAATCTCCACGTCTTAAAGAGTGTATCCTTTTGGTTGCTTTTGTTAACATTATCAAATGCTTTAAATATTATCTTATAAATTACAGATATCCTTCAAAAGACGAGGACATAATCTTCTTTTTTGAAGCTACGTCTGTAATATATAAGAAAACATAATGCATTCTATGCATTTCATGTAAGTGTCAATATATTCATGCATTTAAATCAGTGACTTAAATTCTAAGTCGTTTGTCTTACTGTCAAATACAGGCAACCATTCCATGCTTTAGGGAAGAAGGAGAAATATAATCTTTGTCTTTTTGAGTATTTTAATAGGTTGTGTTTTTGTAATTTCTAAGTGATGGTTCATTGTTTTATATGTATTATTGCTACTTTACTTTGCACATGAAAGTGTAGGACCTAATTATCTTCTATTTGAAGTAATTTTTGTTATAAGAAAGAAAAAGCAGTCTATGTTGGCAAACTTATGCTTTAAGATAAGATAAGATAATTTTATTGATCCAATCTAAAGGAAATTCAGTTTGATTACAACTTGACAACGTCAGCGTAACTACTATACAAAAACAATGTTAATGAAAAATTCGAACAACATTCTCGTAACACTCTGATCGAAAGTGGGACAAAGGAGTTTTTAAATCTTTCAGTTTTAGTCTTGATGGAAAGGAGACGACCACTTATGTAACAGTGGTTTAATGGGTGAAGGTTGTCTTTAAGAATCGTGAGTGATTTGGAAATGCATCTTTCTTGGAAAAGCTCTTCAAGAGATGGTAGCTCTTGGTAATAGAGAAATCTAATAACAATAAATTATATTTGTTCATTATTATTAACCCTTTGAAATATCAGTGATTAGATCTATTCGTTTCACCGGACCTAAATTTCCTAAAGCCATGTTGGTATAGATAGAGCAAGAATATTATATTAATTTAAGTGGTTAATGATGTGGCAGGTTTACTTTTATTTTACATGTGATTCTCATCTGTAGCTTTGTTATTGTTTTTAAAAGGCTTTTTAAGATTTAAAAAAAAAAAGGCAAAGATTTACCATCTTTATGTGGTTATGTAGAAATCATGGCATTGATCATTCTGGATGTTTTGGTCATTCACTAAATTATTTAAATACAAGTTCATTAACTAGAAAGTAATTTGAAGAAGTATACTCAAAATTTGTTTGTGAAAATAATTTCCTTAATTAAGTATCACATAAGAGCTCCTTACAAAATTCTGTACATAATTTTTTTTATCTGTTAGGTGTTCTCTAGATACAGAGTGAATCGTGGTGCCTGTGTTCATACACTGCTTTATATTTTATAGTTGCTAGTCGCAATAGAAACATTAGTAATATCTGTTACTAGCTCTATTCACTCCAGTTGGTTATGCAATGAATTATTTAGACTTTACCTGCAGAAACTTATTACTGGCCTGTGTATAAAGTATCAATACACTAAGTATATGTACAGAACTTGTAAATGATCGACTGGATCAATACACTAAGTATATGTACAGAACTTGTAAATGATCGACTGGAGGCAATGCTGAGAGGACTAGAATAGTTAAGAGTACTTTGGAAATTTCTGGCTGTCCATATGAAATTTGGAGCAAAACAGACTAACTAAATGTAGTACTAAAGTTCTAGCATAGCTTTAGTTAGTGCACAGTATTCAATATTTATTATTAATATTTTTACGCTACATTATATAACAACACTATTCTA
Source organism: Biomphalaria straminea (assembly GCA_021533235.1). Lineage (NCBI taxonomy): Eukaryota > Metazoa > Mollusca > Gastropoda > Planorbidae > Biomphalaria > Biomphalaria straminea. The sequence continues at coordinate 28,608,302 of JADKLZ010000728.1, forward strand.
ACCTTAACAAAACGCAGACAAAAAATACTTTATTTTACACCGAGCCAAGCAACTGGAGGCTGTTAAAGGAATTTCTTTATTAAAAAATGATGAACAGCGGCATAATCTAATGAGCTTAATGTTGAAACAATTATTTATAGTAAGTATGCAATATATTTTATATATATCCTTTTTTTTGAAGTAACATCTGTATTATATTATATAAGATTTATGATGTGAGAATAAAAAGTAAGAATAAATCAACGGTAGAGTAGCTAGCCAGGCTTGAAAACTCTGTAGAAGAATTAGCATTGGCTAGAAGTTTAAATTTCTAGAACCTAGTTCAGGCTGTTAAGAATTAATGTAACTTGATCCTGGTGTCCCGATGACTGAGCATAGGATAGAAAAAAGGTTTCTTACTTCTGTATTAGTTTAGTGTTCAATTTGGAATGCACAGCAACATAGGGAAAGTAACTCTTTACAGTCAAGAAAAAAAAATATATTTATATATATATATATATATATAACTTTTAATGCTAATGTCTTGGTCTCAATATTTTTTTTTTGTCTTTTCTACAGACTCTAGGAGATGCAAAAGAAAATTTGACAGTTGCTGGATATTTACCTGGGGATCCATTTCCTGAAGATGAAGAGGTCAAAGAAAGTATGTTCACTGTTTGAGTTATGAAACAATTTTACAAGTGTGAATCAATATTTCATTAACACCCTATCTTAACAACAGAAAACATCTTTTATGATATAGGAGCTGGATTAAAAAATATTTAAATGAACAAAGTACATGTCTGAATGGCTCAGGCTTTTGACATTTTGTTGATTGCCTGGCAGTTACTTTGAGGCAGCAAAACCATATTATTTGTTTTAAGGTAAAATCTCACTGTGAATATTGTGATTTTGAGCTTAAGGATTTTATGATGTCCCTTAATAAACCCATCTCTTACGAGTATCCAGCATGTGTGTAGGAAATAAAGACTTCATTGTTGTGTTAACCACATGACACCCTCTTTAACTGTTACTATAGAAACAGATGAGCTTCTGCCATCAATCGCAAGGTTGAAGGAGAACCTTTACTTTATTGTTCATTTTCAAAATCATGTTGTTGTTTTTTTTTCTAATACTGGCCTTTAGGAAATGCAAATCTTAAAAACATTATTTGATTATGCTTTGCTTTATTTTCTCCTTAGGCATGTCAAAAATCTTGGAGAACACTGCCCTGTTTGGAGATCTCATCCTATTCATGCCTGACATTGTTCACAGCATGTATGACAAAGAAAAGGAATGGCAGATCTTACTGGCTTGGTCTTATGGATTCAGCACACAATCTGGAGTCTATGAGGGAAATTATAAGACAATGCTGACTCTGGTAGGTTTCACATCATGCTGACCTTAGTAATATGTTGCTAGAGATACAGATTACAGCTTTGGAAAATTTTATATTAAGATTTTGGATCAGTTAGATTGTTTTATGACAGCTTTCTCATTTTAAATCATAACTAGGTCTTGTAATAAAAAGGTCCCTCACTTTCTTACTTCAGCAAAGTTTTATATTTATTCTTGTTTACCAAACTGCTGTTATCTCATCTTATAAACAACAGACATTCCTTCAGCAAACTTGAATACAATGCTATTGAATTGAATTTCTTTTATCTGTAAAATAATAAGTTTAGGACATTTGAATACCATTGACGTTTGAAACAAAGGTTCATTAAATGTTTAACTTAAAACATTTTTAGAAAGGACTGCTTTGTTTTATGTTTATCATCTGTCAAAAGTAAGAAATAAAGATAAAATGCAAAGCTGGACTCACAAATCTATTCTAAAATATTCAAAATATTGTTGTAAAAATTGTATATTCTCTAAAGTAAAATAGAATCTAATGCTTTAAGTCAGTGATGCCCAAAATACACCCTGTGGCTCCATCCAGTCTACAGAAACATCTGCACAAAGTGTAGAAAATACTTCCTCCAAAAACAATGTTGAAAAATGTATAACTACCTACACTAGGGCTCTAACTCTTTCTCTGATGGATTGGTACCATGTCCAGAACCTTTAACATTTGTGTTTATGAACTGGGACTCTGAAACTACCAGGAAAACTGAACAGATCTTTACTTTTTTGTGGAACGTGATAATAAGCCAACATGTTTTGCTATTTTGAAACAACAACAACATATAAACAGCATTATGAAACAAATATTTATTTTTATTTGAGCAGCTACTAAAAGATTGTTAAACTTTGCCTAGAGATTAAAGGATTGATGTTAATATTTACCAAAAAGAGACAAGAAAATGAGTCAGTGGTAAAGCTAGCTACAAAATTGCTCACATTTTAAGTAGAGAAGACATTAGCTGACACGTAAAAAAAGGCTAACTTCAGATATCCAATTAATCAATATAAGTACTAGATCCTCAAGTGGTGGCTGGTTAATAAATGTTTCTTTTTTAATCATTCAAAAATTATTAAGAGCTAAGTAGCTGCTCTTACAAAAAAAGTCATCATCTTCATAAAGGAGGAATTGACTTTTAACAAAACAACTTGTTTTATGTTTTTTTAAACCTAGTTTATAGATACTGTACAGTGAAGTCTATTGTTGTGTATTTCTGTTTCAGGGAGCCATGGAGGCAAACATTATTCCAAAAGGAAAAGACTTTATCAATCCATTTAAATCTTTGGCTAAGGTAACAAATTAGATGACACTAATGTATCTTTAAATTTTAGTTATCTACCTTCTAGAAGATTCATAAAAAATTTGGCCATTGTTTTGCTTTTTATGATGATCCTATTTGAAGTTTTGTGGACTTGCAATTACCTGTTACCTATCCCTTAGTCTGGTGGACCTTTGGGGCACCAAGCATTTCTTCTTAGTAACATTTTTGATATGCATTACCTTATATGGTTACATTATGATCATTTTTTTTTAGGTTTGTAATCATTTGCATACATTCAAAGTAGAAAAGCAATTTATATGCTGAAGTTTCTAAAAATTTTCTTGATGTTTATAGCTCCTACTAATTGTTGTCTTAAAAACATCATCACTTTTTATTTTTTTCATTCTACATCCTATCACCTTTAAGAACTTAAGGCCAGTCTTAATGACTTTGGCATTAAATCCTTGTATTTGGTAAAATCTTTAAAAATTTAGACATTTTAGTTTTATGTGTGCATACTTGATGTTAATGTGATGATAACTAAAAAATCAAAAAAGGATTAAACATATTAAACCAGTATCTCACATTATTGTTTAGAAAACTTGTTTTAAAGGAACTTTTGAAAAATTCCAGATCCAGTCTCTGATGGATGATGCCCAGAAAGACCCTAAGAAAAATAAAACTAAAAAGCCAAAGAAGAAAATAGAACGAGGACCAAAGCTGAGAAAGACAGAGCTTTAAGGAGGCTTGAATTGTTTTGTTACATTCTGATCTCAGTATTTGTTTCTCTTATCTATGTCTTCTAGTGAAATAGCTGTGAAATGAATTAGATGATAGCCCACGAAACAGTGTAGAAATGGGGACAATGGGATAGAAGTATTTTCATAAATTGGCTTGAATTACCTTGATAAATCAGGTTTGAACATTGCTTAGACAGAATGGTTTTACACCAAGTTACTTCTTGGCCAAAGAGTCAGAGAAAAATTTGAAGTAAAAAATATGAGTTGTGGATCCTTAACAGAATTGTATAATAATACGTTTACAAATGTATTTCTTACAAATCTTAAATTGTTTCAGAAAATTATTTGTTCCTACAAATCCTAATTTGTTTCATTTTGAAAATTTCATTCACAAAGCTTTTTTTTTTTTGTTACATTTATTTTGCTTAGAGTTTAAAAGAACTTATCATCTATTGCACTGTTTCCTGGCCTATCAATTTATATTTGTACATGTTCTTAATATGTATTAGATGTAGGATAACTCGGTTTAATCAATCAGCCTTATACAAAAGTTAAATTTGTCTAAATCTTGATCCTTTTTAACAATTAATCGAGTCTAATATAGGACTTCCTAGCTTATTTATACAATCTCCTTATAACCTTTAAAACATTCTTGATCTCTACTTTCATTTTGATTGAAAGGTATCTTTGTAATATGATAGTTTGAGAAATGTTAACAAAAATTTTGTGTAACATTTTCTTTTACAATATCAGCATTTGGTTGACTAGGTATAGAAAGAAGCTGTAAAAATATTGTAAGTCCCGTTTTTGTTTTTGAATCTTACCATTTGTGTGTGTTATGCGCACATCATCTTTTTCAACCTTTTCTTTCAAGAGGTTTATTATAATCTCAGGCTTTTTTTTTGTTGAGTTAAAAGTGTTCAACTTAGTTAATGATCAGTGCTGCATTTCATTCAACTTATTTTTAAGACTGACTTATCATTCTTAAGACATTTTAATTATGCTCATACAGTATCCCTTTACAGTTGTGGACACCTAAACAATTTATTGTGTGTTGAAACTAATGCTGATAGCTTTTTCTTTGAATTAGAAGTTGTGAAATGCTCAAATGTTAGTATAAGCAATTTACATCCATCCATTTTTAAACACATGTAAAAAGACAAATCTATTCCTGAAAAGGTCTACGTAAAGGGGAATAATTGTAGGTAGTAATTAGATTTTTTTGCATAGATATATGACAGATCTAAGTTCTTACATTTTAGGCAATCTAGATCATTTGTTTTGTGGATTTGTCACGCAGTCTTGATTTTAATGAACTGTGTATGTTATTTGATATTCCACTTAAAATTAAATTTGACACACTTGACTCAAAATGTTTGTTCAGATGACTTAGGGTGTCAATCCTATTGAATACCTCGGTGGCAGCTTCTATTTTACATTCATATATATTTATTGTTATTTCCTGGCTATTTAAAACCATAAGTGAGCTCATCAGGTTTCTTGTATCCTGGCTGTTTAGTATCATGTTTCAGTTCTATATGTCACAACTG
>JADKLZ010000728.1:28626971-28638047 GCA_021533235.1 Biomphalaria straminea
CCCCCCTCCCTAGCTACGCCACTGGCAAGAACTGGAAGCTACAAGACCACGTTTATATTCCTCCGACTGTATCAGCGCTACTCGTAGACAAGGGAGCGTGAAGGAAGATGACGACGTGTCTAGTCAAACAATGAACTGTGTGTGTGGGTTGAGCCTGTTCTCTTTTGTGGAATCAGGGCCGGCCTTAGGTATAGGCAAACTAGGCATCGGCCTAGGGCATTCGACTGGTGGGGGCCTCGCACAAGACGCAAAACAAATTTTTGTAAGAAGAAATGGCGAAATCTGTGCCCAATGCTATTGTCGGAGAACACTAGATTTTAAAGAAGGTGCGTAGTTATATCTTTTCTCTATTTCATTTGGGGCTGAACTAGCCCCCTTTTATATACCGCTGTCTCAGGCTTAGCGGACACAAACATAAAATAGAAACAATTGATAACTATTGATAATTGATAATTGATAATTGATAACTATTGATAATTGATAATTGATAATCTTCCATGATCATAGATTCTTCGCTAGCAGAGTGGTTACCGCGTTATTTTTGAGGAGCCTGAGAAGGTTTTAACCCTCAAGCTCAAATTCAGGTCGTTCTCTTTAAAAAAAAAAAATAAATAAAATAAAAAGCGATCACCCAGATACCCCGTTCTTTCTCTCCCCCCCCCTTTCCAACTGGTCCAGACAAGTGACAGGATCATAACGTATTGAGAAAGATAAAAGCATGTAACTGTGCTAAACATAAACTATTGGTAAAAAATGATTCTAATCACACAAATGTAGTATTGCTAGTCTTGATCTATAACAAATATAATAACAGGACTGATTGAAACTAATACTCTGTTTTTTTAAGTATTTTTTTTTTGTATTTTGTTTGTTTTAATTGAAAAAAAGTGCCCTTTTGGACCTGCATTTCCCATAAGGATCAATAAACAGGTTTAGTTTTAGTCTTAAGTCAAAGCTGGTCCAGACACAGATAATTTTCCAATTTTTAAACCAACCCACTCTTGGTTCCGCCCTTGAAGTAACTTGGTTCATACTTATCCGATCTCTGTGTTGTATCAACACTATTGCGTAATATATATATATTTAGATACCAATCGGTTTGATTAATATACTTTTAGGATGTCCGAAAATAGAACCTAATTCCGATCGAAGGACATCTAAGCACCAGGAGCCCATTAATATCGGCTGTGTTTGCCAAAGATCCAACACCATACATGTGGTGCATGAAGAAACAGACATCTCATAGAATGCCATTAGTTAATGAAGGCACCTACAATCGACAGAAAGGTTTAACATCTGTGCCGGAGTTAGTAACGTAGAGAGAGGGCCACAATGTATAAATCATTTGTAATTGGGATTATGTTAAATGTTCAAAAAAAAAAAAAGATAAAAGTAATATAAATACATATCTAACCATGATAAGTATAACATATTACTATCTTTTTATTACCGGTACACTAAAGGGGACCAGAGTATCCAAAAGATATTTTATCATACATATGCACAGCCATAATAAACTATGTGTTCAAAATAATGTCATAGTTTTGAAGAATTTCAAAATCACGACATATTGCACAATGTTTTATTAAAGTTATTTCTTTTTATTTCAAGGGATAATTATTTTGTTTGACATCGAAAAGTCATCAATATGTAGTGTGTATATAATTAATATTTTACATGATATTGGCTTTTTATTTTTAAATTCATTATTAAAGAGATTCCATTGCCAACAACATCAAACACTAACGTAGGCTCACAAAGTACACACTCATTTACGTTAACATTGTTTATGAACTGTCCAAACTTGACGATCACGTGGTTGTCCATTGTCCTCTGTTGTAGACGAACGAAGATGGTGGGATTCTTTAGGAATGATCTTATTTCCTATGGAAGCCCAAAGGTTCCAAGAAATGTAAAGGTTTTTTTCAGCACTGAAGATATAAAATTGCCAAAAACACATCATAAACATACATTAGTTTACGGTATATTCAACAATTCACGTCACCATTGTTCATGAACTGTCCTAACTTCATAATTACATTGCCTGTCTGTTTTGTAATAATTTGGGTCTTTTTTTGGATGATTGTAAAGCAAAAGTCTTCAAACTTATCTCGCTTGATTGTTTATGAATAAAATTTATAGTTATATATTTATGCATAGCGAAAGCTGCGCCTCTATATATGAACATAGAGATGAGAATGTGGCTTGCGCGATGAAAATCTATTAAAGTGAGGGTGATCCATCAGCCATCTGCTACGTCCAGTTGCAGAACAGAGTCCAGACAACTATAGCTGGTTTAGGGTGCAGTGGTTGACCAGTGTGCTCTACATGTCCCACAGTGCTCCAAAACGTTCCAAGGCGTTTGCTATTGCTAGGAGACACCTGATGACCCTGGTAGTCCAATTCGACTTGAGCGCCGTGCAGCCGCCACTAGACTTTACATGCTGGTGGTGGACAGAGACCATAGTTTCACCAGATACTAGCTCTGGCTAACCCTCACCCGGTTTAGCCCGTCAGTCAATAACGATCTTAGCTTTCATACTCTTCTGCATTCGAAATTCTTCCAAGTTTCACCACATTAGAACCACATACCCCTAAGCAAACTTTCACCACACCAGAACCACACAGCCCTCAGCCAAGTTAAACAACGTTGGAACCACTCAAAAAATCACCATTTGGGTCAGAATTTTGAAATTTTACCATCACAAAAGATATACAAGACACTGATTGCAAAGACAAAAACAAAAACTCATTTGTTCCCCTAGCAATCAAATCATTGAATAGAGAAAAATCTGATATAAACTTTCCACATGTAAATTATGAGTGAGTCTGGTGTGAATATATATTTTGGTGTTCTATAATTATAATTCTTTGTTTGGTGTAATGCACAAATTGTAAGACAAATTTCCTTATAGATAATAAAGATTCTTCTTCTAAGATTGAGTGTTGTCATCGCGTCTTTCCATCAGTGAGACAAAGTAGTTATAACGTATATCGATCAGGTGGAAATAACTCAAGAAACAAGTGTACTACAAATTCTACAATTAATCATCAAAATTCTTTTAGGACCTGTCTTCAACATGTTGTAATGTGGAAATTAGGTCTTGTCCAAGTCGGATAACTCGGAGTCACACAAAGTAGCCAGCTTAGTTATCAATCATTTCAAATTCATTTCTTAAGATAACGTCCACGCCTCCCTCTTTTAACCTAATGATAGGCGTTCTCAATGGAACACATGAAACACACAAACACATGTAGTCAATGCTGATAGAGTTACATGTTTATTGTGAAACACACCCACACACCCACACATATATCTAATCCTAGTTTTTATTGTGTTTGAAATAACTCTTGGATACATTTTAGCTGGTTTTTTTTTTAAAGGTTTAGGTAATTTTTTTGGGGCTGTTCGGTAAAAAAAAAAGCTATTAAATGGGGAAAAAAAACTTAACCAGAAAAAAATAATAACACATTCATAAATCTTTGGACATATTGTAAGTAAGCCCCTAGATTGTGTGCCTTAAATTGTAAAAAAAATGTTTGTAAAATGTTTTACATGTTACGGAAATTCCTTCAGAGTTGAAGATAGTTATTTCCTAGTCCAAACCTCCCGCAGGACGACGGGGGGTGGGAGCGGGCAGGATTTGAACCCGGGACCATCGATTAATCGAAACGACAGTCCAGCGTGCAAACCGCTCGACCAGGCAGCCATCCTGTCAATTGTTTCGTCTTCTTGTTCCTCAGGTGCCCACATGCTGGAGCGTTCAGATGACTAGACTAATTTATGAGATGAACTCCGAATCTCTGAGTTCTCCCTATAGCTTTCTTTCTATTGGGGTGCTTAGGGCCCAGTGAGTTGTACAGGTCTCATGGGAAAGAGAACAGTTTAGAACAGTGGTTCCCAAACTTTTTTGTCTCGTGGACCCCTTGACATGTTTTCTGGTTTTCCGTGGACCCCCTCCTGCTTAATTTATATTGAATTTTTGAAAATTCATCAATAATTCATTTTGTTTAAATAATTTTCAACCAGTGACATGAGGAGTGAAAAAGTAATTTAAAACTACATTTTAAGTTTAATTAATTTTTTTTACAATAAATGTATTAACAAAATTGAAATTTAAACCCAATATGTATCAGTTAATATGTATCGTTAACTATCAATAAACACATTGGAAACTTTTTGTTTTTAAGGGTTTGCAAGCTCGACTTCCATTGCTACGGAGATTATTTTTCATATAGAGATTTGTTGTTTTAGTAAAAGGTTTCACAAAGATGTGTTTTTCGTGGATTTCTTGAGCCATAATAATTTCAATTAAAAAATATATCATTACCAGACAAGGTTGACCCGGCCAGCTGTATAGAGAAATATTTTGTTTGAAGACATATGTCGTTTGCAAAGACTTACATTAGAAGAAAGAAATATGTAGCTATATTCCAACAGAGCTCAAGCATTTAGTGAACTCTTCTACAATACCATTGCCCTAACAGAGTTTTCATGGATTGTTCTCAGAAAGCCACCACAAACGAAGGAGCTGGAATACTCATTGAATGGCCCGATGGAGAAAAATTAAGTTAAAAATTAAGATCATTATAACTAATGAGCTCTATGACAACCACAGAGAAGAATTAGGAGCACTGGAGCTAACGGCTATCAGGCTAGCGAATCAGCAAAGTTCACCAAACAGAAAATTGTTTTTTCTTGACTAATATAAAAATAGTCCTTCAAAGCTTGACAAACTCTGATGCCTCCTAAAAAAAAAAAACAACTCATGATGCCTGGACTAACGTTTGGTGGTCACCTTGCCTGCTCGAGCGTTTGGACTAGGATGTAATTATCTACAGAATCATTAGGAACACCCAAAAGATTTTTTACAAAACATATTGTGTGACCTTGTAAAGCTCAACAACAACAACAATAACACTGTTCTCCAATGTTTAAAGAAAGTAATAGTGAATTTTAAAAACGAGAAATGGACAAGCTCTCATTCGATATACAAGAAAGACCTATTATAAACTATCCCGATAGGACCACCTTTAAATTTTCACATCAGAACTATACATCATAATGAGAACATTTATGTTCCGGAAGTTCACAATTGGGACCATTGAAATTTTCCCTTTTGGATTGTCCGCAGAGAATACCGACCATGTCTTCCAAATTGCATTCTTCATCGAGTTGCCCAAAAAACAAGACACAATCCCCAAAACCCAAGCATGAAATTCTTTTAATGATATAAGTTTGTGTAAGAGATTTTACAATTTCCTCAACGGCTGGTAAAATCAATAATTTGCCTATCGTGTGAGGTGTTCAGTATTTTACTCTGATCATCAACTTCTCGATGCCAGGTCAAAGATAGATTTTGTTGGTGTATTCTGAACATTTTCTTTGAACTATTTGTTGCTTAGAAGAATTCTTAGCAAATATCAGATGCAGGTTTTTGTACAAAATAGTTTTAAAAACTTCAGCGGCTTGCTAAATCATTCATTTTTTTCACCAATTGTATGTCATTTTTATAATTTTGCAAGATATTTTAAGACACAGCAAATCATTATAATTTCCTTAAAATTTGAAAGCAAATATATGTCAATTGTAGATCTTTTCTGAACTTTATCATGGAGTGTTCAATAGTTTTTCAAATCTTATCAGGGTGGCTTTATCTCCAACGATCCTCAAGCTTACGTGGTTTCATAGTGTCATTACATAAAATGTAGTTAAATAAAAGACACGGTACAAAAGACACGAGGCAATACAAGTCATCATTTATTTCGTTTCAGCCATGTTAAATATTAGTTATCTTTAGACCAAATTAAGTTATTTAAATGAGGTATTAAAATTTAAAATATGTTTTTCATTAGAATAATGTTTTTAAAATTTAATGGCCTAGCTATACTTAAGTATTAATAATGTATATTTGTATGATATAATAGGTGATTCCTTTAATGTGAGAATTATATTAAACTCAATTCCTTCTTAAATGAGATCCACTCTCGTGGACCCCTATTTGCATGTCATGGACCCCCAATTCTTTTTTTCACTTTCGTGGACCCCCTGGAAGTCCTCGTGGACCCCTGGGGGTCCACAGGGACCACTTTGGGAATCACTGGTTTAGAAGGACTTCAAATGTTGATAAGCAATATAATCCTACCTCAGTTTTAGCTGCATGTTACGGATAATGAAGAAGAGAAGGCACACTAATGAAGACTTAAAGCGGCCTGGCTGTTGTAACCTTCCACCCGTTACTATTGTTCTGTCACTGTGCCCCGGTTCTTAAGCTGGCCTAGGTGATTGGAAATTTTCATCTAGTAGCTAGCTTTTTGTTGTATAAAGGAAGTTTTGTTAAAGGCGAGGTGGCTGAGCGGTAAAGCGCCTGGCTTCCGAACTGGTGGGTTCCGGGTTCGAATCCTGGTGAAGACTGAGAATTTTTATTTATTTCAGGATCTTTGGGTGCCTCTGAGTCCACCCAGCTCTAATGGGTACCTGACATTATTTGGGAAAAAGTAAAGGCGGTTGGTCATTGTGCAGGCCACATGACACCCTCGTTAACAGTGGACCACAGAAACAGATGACCTATACTTCGATCTGCCATACAGATCGCAAGGTCTGAAATAGGAACTTTTACTTTTTAAAGGGAGTTTTTTGAAAAAGATATTTGGCGATAGTTTTACGCTACTGAGAACTGCGGAATCAAATAGTCCGAACTCCTTCGTTTGTAATATAGAATAATTTGAATATGGAGGAAGCAGTGAGTTATTGTCAAAATTATAGATCAGGTAACGTAACCCAGAAACAAGCTTTCAGCAGACGACTGTTATTGTCTCCCCCTGTCGTCTGCAAAACAACAGCACGTTAGGTTTTATTTAGAGTTCAGAGATGTAGGCGGGTCTCACAGTCCTTCAGAGAGAGATTTGCGTTGCCGACCGACAAACAAACATGCAGACAAACTCATCAATCACAGCAATTAATGCAGTGTGGCAATGACAAATGCGTCGTGCTGAGCCTGGGTCTCACAGAGTATACTACACAGTGGATTAAGGTCAGTGATAATACAGGTAACTCACAGAGAATCCTACACATTGGTTTATCGCCAGCTAAATATATATATATATATATAATGCAGCGCAACTGCGAATCCTATATTGTGATTCTTGGCCAGTTATAATACCAGAGTCTTGTAATGTGTGAGTGTGTGTGTGTGTGTGTTTCTATGGTGACGGAGGGAAGAGGTTAGAGATTGGTTGCGAATGATGCAACATAGGTGGCAATGTCGTCACTTGGTCTTAGTTAGGGGGAGACGACTCCAGGACGTGAGACTGAAATGCTGTGTTATTGTAGTGAGTTTGATTTTGTTAAAGAATATTATTACTAAAGTATGCCATAGTTATCTCCTCTCGTTTCAACTTGATTTTAGTCTATTCAAGTTACTTGAAGCTTTAATAGCTAAGATAAACGCCTACAAATGTTTAAGTGTGTAATAGTGTCATAGTACTATAATTCGACGGCCGGTAAAAGTAGACTAAAAGATGATCCTACATGGTGGTTTATGTCCAGTGATAATATAAAAAGTCTCAAAAGGATCCTATATTGTGGGTTTTGCTCAGTGGTAATACAAATATCTCACAATGGATTCAGTATTGTAAGTTACGACCAATGATAAAACCAGGGCAGGTCCTAGCAATTGCGGAGCCCTATGCGAAACTGATTGCGCGGGGCCTAGTCTGTGCGGTAATAAGGATAATGAGTGAAAGAAAATAAAGATTTTGTATAAGAAAAAAATTCGACTACCAATTTTATTCATTCTTTACTAAGTTAAAAATTGCAATCTGTACTTTACGAACCAATAGTATTTTTATATGCCAGTGACTATAAAAGAAAAAAAAGTATTGGAACTTCCGATTAAGGTAAAAATTCGCCCGATTATTACATTTTATTACACGAAAGCTGACAATGCCTTTTTTCATTTATCGCGCGTAGGATTGGCGCTTTCCGCAATGAATGACACCCACAAATGACCATTTTGTCTATTTTCTGGAGATTTTAAAGAGTTTTTCAGGAGATTTTAATAAATTCATAAGATTTCCAGGAATTTTTCGTATATATTTTGCAATTTAATAATCATACCTTGAATTAGCGCGGGGCCTATGAAAGCGCGGGGCCCACTGCCACCGCATAGGTAGCAGTGAACTAAGACCGGCCTTGGATAAAGCAAGAGTCTCACAGCGGATCCTATACTATGGGGCCAGTGATAATGCAAGAGTCTTACAGTGGAACCTATACTGTGGGTTTTGACCAGTGGTAATACAAAGTGAATTTTTTTGAGACATTGAAAAGAGTTTGTATAAACTATAAACTGACGATAATGCAGAACGCCGAAGAATTCAATAAACAAATTAATATACAGACCGTGTCGTGAGTTGAAACAATTAGAAAATGATTTATGACTCACGTCCATGAAGTTGTACAAAATTACTTTACCAAAATTTGGACATTAGGATGTATCAAGAGATATGTACATTTGGCAATCTATACAATGATTAAGCAAAATTGGAAATAGCGAAATTAGGCAAGGGACATTACCGAGTGTTCAAAGAGAGAGGGAGGGAGAGAGAGGGGAGCAAGAGGGGGTGAAAGCATACGAGAGTGAAAATGAGAATATGAGAGAATGCGGTTAAGAGGTCGAGAAAGCGTGAGAGAGAGAGTGAGAGTAAGAGAGAAATATAGAGAGTGAGAGAGGAGGGATGTGAGAGTATGTGTGAACTAAGGTCAATACCTAATCATAATTAATACACTAAAAAAGGTCACCTGTACAGTAAAACTCCTATAAAATTTCATGCATTAAATCTTTCCAATAACAATCCACATTTATATATAGAGTTCAGACATTCATCAAAGTAAACACTCGGTAATGTCCCTTGCCTTGTTGTCCTTCTAAAAAAAACATTGCTAATTGCTAGCCTAGCGTTGAAAACTAGGAACAATGCTGACTTAAAGAGCCTGTACACACTAATACATTTATAATGACCAACATCTGTCTCAGCGAGTAATTGTGACACACACGTGTAGATCCTAGTAACAGTGGACTTAAGAGAGTGTTCCTCATATACTATCAGAGGGCCCCCTTCCCCAATGAAAAAAATTCGCTTCATCCTTAGCCAGAAGGGGACCTGGAGGAGAATGAAAAAGGACCGTACAAGATGTACAAAACCATAAGAGTAAATATATCATTATAAGACGTTTTTACGGTTTTATGTAGCCCTAGTTGGTATGTAGCCCTAGTTGGTATGTAGCCTTAGTCGGATAAGACCGCGGCTTGCGCCCTTAGTTTGGATTTTACTGATAAAATTTTGATTCATGTCAAATCTAAACAAAAAATTAAAAATCAAAGCTTTTATATAGCGCTACTTTTGTGCTTACTTGACGTACCTGGCCTCTTGACCACGCTTCAAAACATAGAGTCACATTGTCTTTATTTTGCCACGGAAATAAAAGTAGGTTGTGAAAACGGGTTTACCCGTTCAGCCGATATATTCATATCAAATATAAAATACTGTGAAAACGGGTTTACCCGTTCAGCCGACATATTCATATCAAATATAAAATACTGTGAAAACGGGTTTACCCGTTCAGCCGACATATTCATATCAAATATAAAATACTGTGAAAACGGGTTTACCCGTTCAGCTGATATATTCATATCAAATATAAAATACTGTGAAAATGGGTTTACCCGTTCAGCCGATATATTCATATCAAATATAAAATACTGTGAAAACGGGTTTACCCGTTCAGCCGATATATTCATATCAAATATAAAACACTGTGAAAACGGGTTTATCCGTTCAGCCGATATATTCATAACAAATATAAAATACTGTGAAAACGGGTTTATCCGATTAGTTAAAAAGTTTCATTCTTTCGGCCTTGTCTCATGTAAACATGGCTATATGACCTAAATCCATGAAATAGTAACACTTTCATAAGTTGGACAACTTTTTTTTAGGGTCTTAAGTTTGTTATAAGTCTACTTTACATACGCTACTATTCCAGTTAGTATCCTAGGAACATTTATGTCAAGTTATGTCATGAATGGTCAAACGGTTTTGATTTCTATTCGGGACATACATGAATACATATGTATGTAGCCTACATATACGCATTATTTTCTAGTTAATATTATTTATTAATATTGAAACTAGGTCTAAGTTTATAATAAAATTTACATAATAAATATTTAAAAAAAACTAGTCAGTTTTACATGGTGTAAAAGTTTGTATGCCAAGCTAATACAAACGCCTGCAAAGGTGTGGTCTTATCAACTGTCTGGAGCTATACCTCAAACAAACCCATCCACTTGTAGAAACAAACACACACAAAAAAACCAAGAACTCAAGAAGAAACAAAGAGTAAGCCTGAATCCATAACTCGACTTCTATTTGTTTCCTCCTAGCCCACTGGCGTTGAGTCACTCGATCAGACTTCACGTCTGGCTCTCTCGGAGTCTGGCCAGATATTGGATTCCGATCAAATTATCTAGAATGTTTCACATAACTGTGTGTAACGTTAGATTCAGCTTTCTGAGAACAACTGTAGGTTAACCTCAGAGCTAAGATTTAGCTAGAGTTTAATATGCTAACCAGTATCTTTATTATTGTTATCATTATTAACAATTATCATTACTATCTATTATCTAACCATGTCTAAAAAGAAGAGGCATAAGAAGAAGGTTTGGGTGTGTGCGTGTGTGAGAGAGAGAGAGGGGGAGAGAAGAGAGGCATGGCGATAAAGAGAGGGAGAGAAGGTTTGGGTGTGAGTGTGTGTGTGTGAGAGAGAGAGAGAGAGAGGGAGAGAGAAAGAGGAAGAGAAGAGAGGCATGGCGATAAAGAGAGGGAGAGAGAGAGAGGAAGAGAAGAGATAAAGAGAAACATGTCGATAAAGGGAGAGAAGAGATAAAGAGAGGCATAGCGATAAAGGGAGAGAGACGGAGGAAGAGAAGAGATAAAGAGAGGCATAGCGATAAAGAGAGGGGGAGAGAGGAAGAGAAGAGATAAAGAGAAGCATGGCGATAAAGAGAGAGAGAG
>JADKLZ010000728.1:28676195-28703688 GCA_021533235.1 Biomphalaria straminea
CTTTTTGTAAAACTAGTAGGTATAAAAGAAGTCAACTTTTTGTAAAACCTATTTACAATATCAGAGTTGCCTGCCAAATCAAGATGCAGAATATTATGTACTGGTCAGGCACTGTCTTTTTGAATACTGGCTAGCTAAATTTTCAATGATTCATTCAAATAAAACCTTTATTTTGTTAAAAAAGGAAATATCAGTTAAATAAAGATTTAATGGTCATTAGTGGTAATTAAAATTTAACAAATAAAAGAGAATTGTAAGAAAGGCATGTTCTATGCACCAGTATTGTGCATGGGCTATTTACCATAATTTAAAAAAAAAAAAGGTAAACCAATTAAAATAAATGCGGTTGGTTGTTGAGTTGGCCTCATAACATTGTCATGAATCCTCAGCCTTGGAAACCAATGACCTTTACATCATCTGCCCTATACATCTCATGGTCTGAAAGGGGTACTTTACTTTTACATGAAAACACAAAAATCTCTAGGCTGTAATATGAAGTATATGTAATTGAATCTGATTATATTGCAGTTGAATTTATTTTAGAGATTAATTTTTGTATGAGCCCCTTCAGATTTGTTGTGAAGACATCTACCTTTGATTGGGATTAATAAAGAGGTCTAAAATTTATAGTAGGCTGATACTGAATAGTGTTTCTGATTTCAGTTATGTAATGAGAATTTTTTTTTTACAAAAAAACATATTTATCTTATTGTATCATCTAGAGTGTTATTTTTTTGTATATATATTAATATATCTATATCTATCTATCTATATATATATATATATATATCAATAGTGAAAGTTACTATAATGGGTAAAAGAGTGAGAAACTTTGAATGGTAGAGGAGCTGATCAAAATTCTACAAAGCATGCTGTGTGACTAACCTGTTGTATTTCTCTGTGAGTTGGAATATTCCTTTCTGTATAGCCCTGATATTTAAACCAGGAGCAGATGGTTTGGAGGGACCTATAGGCACATCCCCACTTGTCATCATCAAATCGATCCTGCATATAATGGTGATAACTGTAGTAGCCTTCTACTAGAGCTACTGTAGCTGACTTCACTGCAAGTATGATTCAAGCAATTATAACAGTATATTACAGTGGAAGATTGTAATGAATCATAGTTTGACACAAATTTTGTTATTCTGATTTCCTATATGATTACAATTGAGTTGGAACAATAGATATTTTTTTTTTAAAGCAAGGTAATAAATAAATAACCCAGATGCTATGCTATCAGTGGGAAACTATAACATCTCACTCAAAAAAGCAAGCCATCCACTATCCCTTGGTAAATTAGAATTTCCTTATTCATAAAAAATTACATTGAAAAAGACTTGGAAGAGTGCTTCCTCCCAATGAAGTCACTGGTAATAATTTTATTTCTACTTGATGAAGAAACCATTTTTACTATCAACTATGGATTTATTAAATACATTTTAACAGACTGATTAAAAAATTAACGCCATGTTGCCTCCTTGTCAAAGCAATGTACCCTCAGCCCCACTGTTTGAGAAATGCTGTACTAAATCACTAGATCTCTTAGCGAGTCAACTGCCTGCAGCAGTGACTCTATCCCTCTGCCTCATATCCACAGCTACCTGTGGATCCTAAGGATCATATCCCAAGTCATTTTTATTTAATCCAAATTTCAGCACTTCATCTTCAAGTTTACTAAAACTGACTTCTAAAACAGACTTCTTAAAATAACCCAAGTTTTGCTTGACAGATGTGTCCATTTGCTTAGTGTTGTTGATTGTCATTGACCTGTAGCACCAAACTGCTGGTAGACAACTAAACCGCTGTAGGGGTAATAGATCTTAACTAATACTGCTTGAAATAGTTTGAATAACTTCCTTGTGAACAATACTAAACATAAATTGTATTATAATATAGACGAATCAAGTTGAAATGAGAATCTACTAGTCTTTAGTAATAATACTTTTTAACCAAATCTAACTCACTACAATAACACATTTCAGTCTTATGTCCTGGAGTGGTCTCCCCTAACTAAGACTAATGAGGACAATGCCACCTGTGTTGCATCATTCACAACCAATCGCTAACCTCTTCCCACAGTCGTCATAAAACATACATGCACACACTCCATAACAGTTAGCAAGCTATTTCTTTAGTTGACCTTACCTGGTGGATCATTAAGCCCAATGTGTGTATTTAACAAATAACCTCCAGGAGCAGTCTGTTTCAAAAACAATCCAGCACTTCCTCTACGTAACAATGGCTGATTCAGTGGGAGGCACAAATGGTTATGAAGAATTAATCTTTCTCTTTCTTGATAGAGAACAAAGAATAAAACAAAATTTGAAAACTCTTAAAATACATTTTAAAAGTATGGCAACTCCTTAATAACTGACAAAAAGAGCGGGACAAGATCATAAAAATATTTATTAAGGCTATTGCATTTGATATTAGAAATCCTAAGTTAGTAGCCTTAAACTTAATTAAATATTGTACATTCCAAATCTCCCAAAACTATTTAAATTGATTAGCAATGAAAGGTGTGTATGCATGAGGATATAATAAACATTAAATATGCACTTATATATAAATACCAGAAAAAATTCTTATGATTTAAATTAAACTAACCAAGCTCTTTTTCTGTTGTGCCTTTTGGATACACTAGAGTGATTGAAGTGTCAACACATTGAGGTTTGAAATGAAAGACTTCAGGTGTGTGTAGTTTATGTTCCTAGAAACAAATATTTCAACAAGTTATTCAAACTATACAGTGACATAGTATAATCAAAAAATTTTTTTAACTGAAATATATTCAAGAAATAAGTTGATAATATACCCATAGACTTTTCAATGACATAAACCAGTGAGCACTTAAAGAAAACTCCATTATGAAACAACATGTATGCTATGGGACATTTACAAAACAATCAAAACTAAAAGAAGGACATATATTATTGAAATTAAAAAACAATTATTGATTAAAAAATATACTTCAATAAAGTTTCTTACAATAATTTGGAAATGAGACAAATAAAAGTTAGTATTAACAAAATTTTTTTTTTATTTAATTCGCAAACAGTGAAATGTTGCAACATTCTATATACATAACAAAATGAAGCCAGTAGAGCTTTTTTCAAAAAACTAGAACAGTGAACTCTAAAGAAGAAAAAAAAAAATCACTGAATAAAATTAAAATCACATAAGAAAAGCAAAAATACAACTCTTAAAGAAGTAATGGAACAATAAATAACATTCTGCATGGTTACAGTTTTTTACCTACCCAGGGTTTAAGGGAGACTTCACCCCACCCATTTTTGAAACATTCATTGTCATAAGGCACCTAATAGATGGTTTAATAAATAGATCACAAATATGCACACATCTTATGCTGAGTTAAATTTTTATCTCAAATGTACAGGTGATGGCTCCAAGCTTCTTTAGAAAGCTTCAGTATCAATGTGTAACAAATGTTGTTGGTTGATGGCATGTCAGCCCTTTCTAGTCCTGTCTTTCTAAATGCAACTACTGAATTTAGAATTCAAGAAAAGTAAAAAAGTAAAGTTCCCCTTTAAGACCTTGTGGTCTATAGGGCAGATGATGTAAAGGTCATCTGATTCTTTGGCTCATGGTTAACAATGGTGTTATGTGGCCAGCACAAGGACCAACCGCCTTTACTTTTCCCCAACTAATGTCAGGTATTTATTAGAGCTGGGTGGACTCAAGGGCGCTCGAATATCCTGAAATTAAAAATCCCAGTCTTCACCTGGATTCAAACCCGGGACCTCCAGCACAGAAGCCAAGCGCTTTACCGCTCAGCCACAGCACCCTCAAGAATTCAAGCAATTATTAATAAAAGATATTGAATAGTAGTGAATTTTAAATGTGTGTAAAAGTAGCCTGATAGACTGTCATTTTTAAAGATGGCTTTTACTTTCCCTATCCAGCTGAAATACATCACCATTGCTTGGGATAAAGCTGCCTAAATTGGTGTGCTTTCCTGTTTTTTCAAGCTCTTAATGACTAATGTAGCCCTGTAGCCAATATGCATCTCCAGGAAAGGAACAACAGATAAAAATTATAATTAACAGTTAAAATCAATAAGAAAGCTATAAGAGAACAATCTGGTACTACATTTCACATCACACTTGACTTGAAAGTATTATTTTAATGAAGGAATTAACAATGCTCAACTATACAGAATGGATGAGCTATAAAATCTATGAGAACATTAAGGTTCTAAGCTACTCGTCATTTACAAGTTTAGTTTAGTTTTAGTTTTAGGCACATCGGCTCAAATAGGCCATGTCGTGCCCGGGTCATTTACAAAGAACTGTTCAAATATAGAGTGTAGTTCTCTGATGCATTGACTGAGAATGTAAAATAGAAGATTTAATCAGAAAATGAAACTATTATTATTATTGTTTTTGTATAGCACAGCTTTTAAGCTTTTATTGAATGCTCATTTCAAAAAATGCCGACAGAAATTAGCCATTGTTTGTTGAGATACTGAAAGACTTTTAGAGAACTTTACCTGTGTATACAAGGACAGACAGTTAAACAGGGCTGTAATCTGCCGGTACACAGCTCTACTTAAGACACTATACAATTGGGTGAAGGAAGTTGTTTCTGAAACTTCAGCAAGCACATCAATGGGGAGAGAAACAGTGGTCGACTGAAAAGTTCCTAGAACAAAAGACAATTAAAAAGATTACATCTAGTTGCTAATAACTCCCCAGTTTAATTAAACTACTTCAATGCATTATAATAAGAAATTGATCAAGACTGAGATTATGTTCTACAGGGGGAACGGATATTAAAAATATATTTAATGTATGAAAGCATTGAGTTTGTGAATAAATGATGGGTGCATAGTCATGTGGAATGCACTCTAGACTTCAGTGGTCTAGGGTTCAAGCCTTGCCCACTGCCATCTCCCATCATCCTGAAGGAAGTTTAGGCTAGGATGTATTTATATTCAGAATCTGAATGAACATCCGAAACATGTCAAATAAACAAAACAAACATGATTAATTTTAAGCTACACATTGAAACATTCAATAATTGTTAACATAGATGTGACTGTCACTGGAGTAAACTACTTCCACTGCTAATAAAACCAAGTATTGATTGTTACCTATATGATGCTGTATGATTGGAGCATACTGTAGAGTTGCCTGTGGCTCAACAGTTATCAAGTGTAACATACTCACTGGAATGATGAACTGAAAAACATCAAGATTAATGTACAGAAATGTGTATCCTGAGAGAGAGCTCAGGGAAGAACTAAACAGAAAATATATATTTTGGAAGCCATTAGTATTGGAAAGGAAACATTTCTCAGCCTTAATTGTATAAATTATTACTTTTACATAACCAATAGATCTTTCCTAACAAACTGTTTTGTCTAATGTTTACCTGTGGCTGTGCAGCATTTTTTTTCTTTGTTCCGCTAGGTCTGCCCTCTTTTTCATTGTAATATTTGACAATATCCCGGCAGGATTTCCAGCCTAATTGTGATCCCACAAATGACCCTGGCCTTTCTAGGATAACTGTGTTGTCTTCAAAGCCAAACACAAAATTCCCACACTGATTCTGCAGTCGTATCAATTCATAGTCAAGTGCTGACTTTAACTGGTCATCTGGATAAAAAATAAGTAAAGACTATACTAGTATGTTCCTTCCAATTAGAGTTTGGTTTTCACAAATAAAATATTATTAGCATAATTAAAGAATGAAACAATTTGTACCAAACATTTTTAAGAGGCAAGACAAAATGGAAAAGAGCTCATCTGTAAGACTAATGGTCCTAAGTATGAATGTTTCTAAAGACCACAGTTTTTAACTTAATGTTTGTGAGTACATTTTTAATTTCGGGATCCTTGGGCGCCCCTGAGTCCACCCAGCTCTAATGGGTACCTGACATTAGTTTGGGAAAAGTAAAGGCGGTTGGTCGTTGTGCTGGCCACAAGACACCCTCGCTAACCGATGGCCACAGAATCAGATGACCTTTACATCATTAACAATAGGCCACAGAATCAGATGACCTTTACATCATCTGCCCTATAGACCACAATGTCTAAAAGGGGGAACTTTACTTTACTTGTGAGTACATCTAGTGAAATGTGTACTGACAACAGATGCTGCATACATCAGACAATGGAGGAGACATGAATGAGGTTGGTGATATAACGGATGGATAAACTATCTGTCATATGTCAACTCAAATTAAAATGACCCTTGAAAGAGGACTTTTTTTTTTACAAAAGACTTAAAGTACAGATTGCATTATTATTATAGCTTTTTATATAGCGCTACTTTCATGCCTATAGCATGCTCAGAGCGCTTTGGTCCAATCTCATTTGTGGACACGTGGGGGTAGGGGGTATCTACGAGTTGGTTATCCGTGCTGCCTTGAGGCGCTCAGTAAACACAACTCTGCAAGAGTCGGGTGTCGAACCTCGAGCCCCCTTCTAGGTAGCCAAGCCAAGCCAAGTTCAAGTGCACTTAGCCTCTCGACCACGCTTCCCGCATTCAAGAAGTCTAGCAATGTGTTTACCATAAATTATATTGGTCTTAGAAAAACTAAATGTTTCTCATTAATCAGTAAGAATGGTGCTTGTTGATAGTAGCAGTTGATAGTAGTGTCAAAATGCCAAACACATCTGATGAGATGTACAGAAAATTCCTAACACAACTGAAGATCACATTTCGGGAAGTTATTTATCTTACCAGTGTTTGATTCTGTCGAGACTGTGATGTCGATACCAGCTTTAACTCGCATTTTGATTACAGGTTTGACTTCCTCACTGAACGAGCAATCCACTTTTGTTACACTCTCCTCATTCATGACAAAAAACATTGTCTGCCACTCCCTTTCAGATGAAGAATTTCTCAACAAACACAAAATGACAGCCTGAGTCAGACCCAATGGTTCCTATAAAAAAAAAGTGCATACCTTTTTCATGGTATTAAGGAATAAAAATTTTTTTTTTTTTTTACTCGTGAACATTGAATTGTTTTAACTTACTGCAGTATTGTCATTAAACTTACTGCAGTATTGTCATTAAAAATTAAGTTCAGATTTTGAACTGTTTGTCATTGCTCCCCTCCCCTTCCAATAAAAAAAAGGCTCTGAATATTAAAGGTTTCAGATTGTGCCAATCTAACTAAATATTTGTGGCTTATGTCACTTGCAGATGTGTGCTCAATAGCTCATAATACAATATTAATTGATAATGTTTGCTGTATTCTATCAAGAGATTATACTACAATAAACTAGTTGATGGGTTTTATTTTCATTAATTTAAAATAGTTACAGCTCCAAATTTATTTATTACAAATTAAACTCGTCATAATAATACCCAGAAAGCCCAATCCTAGACAAACTATACATAATACTCTCAAAACTATTTAGATTAAAAACAAAACAATAGTACAAGAAATACTTTATAGCTGGTAAAGTAGGTCAACACTTTTAAATGTAATGAAGAACAGAAACAAAAAAAAAAAGTGCTTTAGACTTAATAATTAATAGTAATTTAATTTGCTCAACAAAATTAATAATAGATTGGAAGTCACTATTAAGTCCTGCACATATGTTTGTATTCACAAATAATATCTAACAAAATATACAAATGGTAATTATTTATACAGAATTCTAAACAAAATGTATGGAAGCTAGGAGACTAAGAGGTAAAGCGCTAGGCTTCCGAACTAAGGGTTCCAGGTTCGAATCCTGGGATTTTTACTTTCAGGATCCTTAGGGTGCCTCTGGGTCCACCCAGCTCTAACGGGTACTGACATTAGTTGGGGAAAATTAAAGGCGGTTGGTCTTTGGCTGGCCGCATGACGCCCTCGTTACCCATGGACCACAGAAACATATGACCTTTACATCGATCTGCCATATAAATTGCAAGGTCTGAAAGGAACTTTTACTTTATAAAGAGAGTGTTATAACCTATGTTTTTTTTAAAGATTTAAGTAAGGCGGTTGGTCGTTATGCTGGCCACATGACACCCTTATTAACCATGGGCCATAGAAACAGATGACCTTTACATCAACTGCTCCATAGATCACAAGGTCTGAAAGGGGAATTTTACTTTTCTACTCTATTACAAAAAAGAACAAAAGCCAAATATTTAACTTATTAAGTACTAATATATCAAGGCCACCAGATTTACTTAGGATCTATTACAGTGTTTCCCCACATTGTATTCCATGGAACACTGAGGATTGAATAAGAGTAATTAGCAAGTAGACCTGAATGTGAATTAATTAAAAATGCAGAAAAGAAATATTGATTTTATTAGCCCTTCTCTGTATTGGAAGAAAATTCTAAAACAATATTAGTCTAAATTTTCAACTGATCTAAATTCTGACTCTAATTTGAAACAGATATCTACCTTCCAAGTCTGATGCACTCAACATCAAAAGTCATTGTCATATCAAAAGTTACTGGTTCATATATATGTGTCTTTATTTTATTAGTTTACTCTTTGTAAATAAATAAGAATATTAAATTTAGAATATGGTATAATTAATATTCTTTTTTAGTGTTCAGAGAAATTTTTCGAATGTGTAAAATATTTCATTTCTAAAAAATCACATCACAACCATGTTGTACCACTTTCCAGTCAATAATCCCAGAAGTGGCCTTCACCTAATTTTTTAATTTCTAATTTTGTATCAATTGGAACACATCTATGCAATTCACCTATACCTATCTTACACTCTATATAGTACAAAACTTACCAACCAAACACTATATGTGTCAAAAGCTTCTTCAAATTCTCTATCAATACCAGCTTGATCATTGTCAATCAAATTTTTCACTGAACGTTCAGATGGAAGAAACACAAAACCCACAACATTTTTACCTGAAATACAATAAGCATTTTTGTTACAAATGTTGTCTGTATTTTTAGAAAACTATTTTATTATAGAACAATATCAAAAGGATAATTATATTAATTTATAACAGTTTTTCAGTATGATGAACAAGTAAAAAAAAACAATCAAACAAAAAACAAAGCTTATTCCATGGGGAAGAACTAAGCCCTTAATACTTGTACCAATAATGTACAAGTTATGTTCCTTATTAGATATCAAAAAAAAAAAAAAATTAATTACCAATAGTTTTTTGACAAATTGAGTATTTTTATTTCTTGATTCATATTTTGTTAGCTACAATAAAGAATTGTTTAAAGTATCAGCTTGAGTGGAGAATGCCTGAGGGAGGAATAGTGTTAACACTTATTTGATGGGACTAAACCCAACAAATTTAGTCATATCAGTGAATACTGAAGTATTAGTTTCCCTTGTTGCTATAAAAAAAATAATGAGTTACCAGTAATTAATTGTTTAATTGGTAACTTTTGTTTTATTGATTCATGTCGGCTGTGTCAATGAATAACTGTGTGATGTTTCAGTTTGATCAGAGAATGGGTGTGGGAGAAATAATGTGTACACACTTTTTACCAGACAAACAGAGTGAATTGATATAAGCTTTGTAATAAAATAAGTTAATACCTCCTGGAAAATGACTGAGACAGGATTCAACATCTTCTTTTAGATCACTGCTGTCAATGATCTTACTCTGCCAGACACAAGAAATTGAAAATAATTCTGAAGTATTTTTGTCCACATCACCCACTACATAGCCTTGAACTCCAGTCCCACTCCACTGACCATTCGTTACAGTCTGAAACACAGACAAAAACATACTTATCACAGCCCACACCAGATAAAAGGAAAAGGAAGTGATAAAATATTTTTTTTTTAATTTTGTACCAAGTATTTTATTTGATAAAGAACTTGCACTTCAGAATGTAACCCTTTTATTTTTCTAAAAGTCAAATGCAATGAAAGTTATCAGTCGTTTCAGTAAATTTTAAATTATTCCCCCCAGAATAATTTTAATGATGTTGCGATAAGACAGTAGGAGGTGTGGCTGTATGGCATTAACTGCATGACTACGTATCATGAGGGCTCCAGTTCAAATCCTGACATGAGCTGTGTTTGCAGAACACTTAAAGGCAGCATGAAAACTTTCTCCTACATACCGATGCCCCCAAAAGTCCACAAAAAAGATTGGACCAAAGCACAGTAAGCATAAAAGATGCACTATGCAAAAAAAAGTTTTAAAAAAATAGCTAATTACTAATTTTGTAGGCACGGTGGCTGAGCGGTAAAGCGCTGGAATTCCAAACCGGGGGTCCGGAGTTTGAATCCTGGTGAAGACTGTGATTTTTAATTTCTGGATCTTTGGGCGACTCTGAGTTCACCTATCTCTAATACGTACCAGACATTAGTTGGGGAAAAGTAAACGCGGTAGGTGGTTGTGCTGGCCACATGACACCCTCATAACCATAGGCCACAGAATCAGATGAATGACCTTTACTTTTACTTTTTAATTACTTATCTAATCAGAGTGATTCAGAGGTATAGTCAAATCCTTTGGATCTGACTTACCACTAATTTGGGCCTAAAGAACTAAAGCTAATAACAAAAAATACAAAATATGAACATATATTTATCCATCACATTATGTAAAACTGATGTTACTTCAAAAGAGAAGATAATTATGTCCTTGTCATTTTATGTAATCTTTAATGAATATACCTAAACCTAATATTGTTCATGTATTTAAAAAGCAGTTTGATACCAACTATCGACAATGATTGAAATAAATTTTAATTGTATTTTCTCTCACAGAAAATCTGTTCCCTTTTTGCAAAACTCTAAAACTATCTTATTTTGTGTTTCATAATATGATTGCACAATAGACATTACTAAATCTATCTATAGATCTTTATAATATATATATATAATAAAAAAATATATATATATTTATATTATATAAATAGTCTAAATAAACATAGTCTATAAATATAGTAGATATATCATATATAGAGAACTCAAGATAGAGTCTAGATTCTAGATGTTGTTTTAGGCTATGCTAGTTTGCAATAAGGTATTAATTATAGTTATTTATTTTGTTTATTTATTTGTGGAAGCATGGATGAGAAGCTAAGTACGCTTCTGCATGACTTGTCTTAGCTACTTATGAAGGGGAATCAAGGTTTGACACCCGACTCGAGCAGAGTTGTGTTTAATGAGCACCTAAAGGCAGCGTGGAAAACCGCACATGATAAATATATAATTCATTCCCCGATTAAATGTTTCTATCATCACATTTTGATCATCAACACTCTCAAGTTTTTTGTCTCAACAGTCTCATGACTCATTTCATTGCTTGATCAGTAGGCTTTTCATCTGTGTTTGGTTAGCTGGAATGAGAAGTTATCTCCACCAGATGCAGAAAATTCAATTAATGATCTAGACATCTAGATCTAGATTCTAGATCACAGTCTACCAGTCAACACTCCAATCAAGACACAGCAAATGGGTATACACTAGTATACAGTATAACCAGTGAAAGAGTGTCCAACAAGTGGAAAGTAACACTAATAAGTGAATAGTGAATAGTATTACTAGTATTACTAGTATTAGTAGTATTAGTTATTATTATTAACAGTGAGTTGACTGAGTCTGCTGAGTGACGACTGACAGTCTCTGAGTCAGAATCTACAGAATAGTACAGACTACTCTGCCTCTCACTCATTCTCATCACAATCACTGTGATAATTATGTCATTATGAATATTGATTGATCACCACAGTCAAGAGTCGGCACAGTGACAGTAAATGATTAATGAATAATCACAGTAGATGTAGAGTAGCTTCTTATGTTTTGAACACCCATTTCGGGAACTAGGTCACATTTTTATTTTATTTTTTTATTTGGTGAAGGTTTAACTTACAAGAAAACGGAAAGCATATTCTTATTCTGCAACTAAAGGACAATAAAAATAGATGTGTTCCTTTGTATTACTACCAATAGTCAAGATTTTATTTTAAAATAAAGTAGGTCACTCCATGCACCTCTTTTGAACGCAGTTTTTGGGCTTTCTCCTCCAGTTGAACAGTGATCACCGGGCATTGAACACCACTATGTAATTACTAATAAATTATGTCTGTGTTACTTAAAAATTATTTAGATTGTAGTAAAAGAAGTAGAGTCACTTTTGCAATATATGCATTTATAGTATATTTCCTCATACTCTCTCTCTCTCTCTCTCTCTCTCTCTATATATATATATATATATATATATATATATATATATATATATCTTTTAATTCCCAACCAAGGACCCTCTTCTTCTTTTCACAATTTGGATGTCGTTTTGTTACATCTTAACATCCCCTCCATCCCATAGATGTTTATAGTTCTTTTCATAACTCTCCCCTGCCCCTTCCCTCCATTGCCTTTTTGATAGGCTGTGACACTACACACTTAGTGTATAGGCTACCTCTCCTCACCTCCAGCTCATCTGGCTTCAAATTAGCAGCCCACACTTTTTCTTTCATTCATAAACTGATATCTCGATCTAGGTCATATTTATTCATTGAAAAAAATCATAGATTTATTAATCCCAATAATATTCCTTATTACAATTTTGATGTGTTCAAAGGTGGAGAATGAGCTGATTTCATTATTATCTGTTTGGACACCCCCTTTTAAAATTTTATTTAACAGCTAATAGTATAAATGTGATTGGAATGTCTTTCTAAAGATGTCTGGAAGCTTATTTTGATATGCCTATCAACCTAAGATCAAATAGGCTTATAATATAGCCTTTATCCCTTATATGGGTATGAATTGCCGGGGGAGGCCAAATTGCCTAAAACAACAGCTTTACATACATGGGTACCAAGAATCTTAAAAACTTCCATATTCTTTGAAAAAACGGAACAAAAATACTGGAACTTATCTAAAATTGGACATGCCCAGTCCCGAAACATTGTTTTTAGCTCCAAACATAAAAACAAATGAGTTATAAACAAAAAAAGCGACCCGTTCAAGGCAGGTGAATTCTATGTGGTGTTCAAGACATAAGGACTTCCTGTAGTCCTGTAGACAAGACAGTAGAGTGTTTCACAGTGACACTGATGCAGTGATTCCTGAATCACAGTGAATCACACAGCAGTGACTGAGTGAGTGACGGTCAGTGTGAGTGTGACAGTAACTCAAGTAACTGACTCTAGTAGATCTAACTCTACTGAGTAAGTCACAGTTAGTTGTCTTTGACTCAGAGAGTCGAGTCTAAAACTTTTACTTTTTTAGTCTGGACACTCTGGACCAGATGAGTCTGGATCAATTCAAGACAGTCTGTGTCAAGATATAGATCTACAAGTAAATCTGAATTAGTCGTCTCAATTTCTAATATTAAATAATATAGTTAGATCTAGACTCTATGTGATATTTTAAGAAGAAAAAAGTTACAAACCCGAAAAGTCTTTTTCGATATGCTTACGGTTGTCGCCATGTTATATCTAGACTATATAAATCATGAAGCTAGTTTTCTTTCGTTTGTTTACTGATCAATTCAAAAACATTAATCAATTAGAAGAAACAATACAAGCTGATAAAAGGAACAGTAAAAATGTCCTTTTTGATTATTGCTGATGTTGTCTTCCCATCGCTTTCTCTTTTTATTTTTTTTTCAGTTCTCCATGTAATTTACAACAAAGATTCTACCATTTTATTAGATCTATTTCACAGTTAATTTTATCGTGTTTCAGATTCTCACAACCTCCTTTTAAATAATAAAAAAAATATCGCGCTTTATAACCACCGTCTGTCGTCCTCTATAAGAATTTTTCCTCCTTTGGACGTGCAGGCGTCTTGTAACCTTACTGACTTTAAGAACTATATCTATATGCTCAAACATAACGCACCAACAGGCCCATAGTGCTCATGGATAATTTTTTAAAGATATTTCTGACTGCACATTATAAATATTGCACTTTTACTGGTTATCGCCTACATACCAGTGAGAAAACTTATGTAGACTTGTGTAAATCACGATGCAATAGTTCTTAGATGTAAAAGAAAACTTGAAGCAACAGAAAGAATGAGACTTTTTTTTTTTTATAAAGAAAGCTAATCCACTGAAAAGAGCTGCTAATTACTGCTATTGATCTAAACAGGCAGGTTTAGCTCCCTTTCTGTTATATAAAACAAAATGAATTAAAGCAGGCCTACTAAGTTTTTAAACTAAACTAATTGGTTAATTTTTGGAATGATTCATGTATAGTCATCGGGTATGAATAATTATGCAAATGAGAATGGGAAGTGGAAGAAAAAAAGTATCATCTTCTTATCTTATCTTACACAATACAGACGTTACTTCATTTTGAAGTAAAGTCTGTATTATATAAGTTACTTCAAAAAAGAAGATGATTACGCCCTACGCGTCATGCATTCAGTCATGCATATTAACCAATGACTTAAATTCTGCCAAGTCACTGGTTTTCCTGGCTAGCTCAGGCAATCCATTCCATGCTCTAATAGCGCTAGGGTAGAAGGAGCTTTTGTACAAATTTACATTCACATCTCTCATTGAATAGCATTTATTCACCTTATTTCAATATCTATATTGAAATAAGGGGAATAATAAATCAAAATAATAAATCACCAACAATTATTTGACTATTTTTTTTTAATTGATTTATACCTTGTCAGGTTCAATAAATAATTGTGCAAAGTTTTAACTTGATCCGAGAATGGGAAATGTGAGAAAAAAACAATTTTCAAACTTTTTACTTGACAGAGTTGATATAAGCTTTGTAAGAAAAAAGGTGTGCGAGTAGGAACAGACACCAACCAGTGCAATGGTGTGATTGATTAGTGGTGCCATCAGCATCCCCATGCAAACACCCCTTTCAGAATAAGCTTTCCTCCAAAAGTAAACACTGGTAGTTTTTCTTTTTGTAAGACAAGCTAGAACTACCTGCATTATAAAAAGTGGGTCAATTATTCAAAAATATATCTAGACTATCTAGACCAACATATAACATTTTATAAATAGTTGTAAGATGATTTAAATAGGTAAAAAAGAGAAATGCAGTCTGGAGATATAAAGCATTAATTGATAAAAGGTAGTCAGTTTTGCAGTTTTATTTAAGAGTGACTCGAATCATGCCTTATAAAGTGAATAATTTTTCTTTAATTATTAGTTTAATGTTTGAAGGTAGTTTAGTATAGATCTAGTACTGTATTTCCTGTGCTTTTTAAAAATATTTTTACCTCCCTGCCAACTTCCCAATAAATTGGCTTTTTGACAAGACTTAGGCAGAGTTCTCATTAGGCAGGTCACATTTAGAAAGACTTCATACCCTAGAGTTCAAACTAGACCTAACAGACTTCTGGGTCTTTGACTGAATTAGTTCTGGATACACATTATATGGCACATTCCGTCTTGGAAGACAATAGATGCACCCGGATGAGTTTTTGGTTTTGTCTTGAGACAAGGCAGAATAAGGTGTGGAGCGGCAGAGTTTGCCACAGTTCATGCATGTATATGCACCAGTTTTAGGGCTAGCTGATAGGGCACCTTTCTTTTTCTTTGGTTCTTTCGCTCTCTGCAACGCACAGTCTGTCTCTATGCTGTCTGGTCTTGGGCTATTTTCTCCCACATACTTTCGTTGATTGATGCCTGTGGTTCTCATGTCTTGCTTGTAGACATCTCTATAGGTTAGTCTTGGGCAGTTTTTGTTTCGTTGATGCCTGTGGTTATCATGTTTTGCTTACAGATATCTCTATAGGTTAGTCTTGGACGGCCCTTAGATTTGACTCTCTACACAATCTCAGCATATATCTTTTGGGTGAGGTACGTTATGCGTCTCGGGCAGCGCAAGCAGAAGCTATTTAATCTGTGCTATTGTACATATTACAACTATATATATATATACAGTTCATCATATTATAAATAACAAACCAAATCTAATCAAAGACCTAACAAAGAATTATTGAATGAATGAATGTTTAATACCATTAACATATTATTCTTATATACAAAAATCAAGATGATTTCTTGAACTTTTTACGACCATGACTTTTGGTTTTACTGGATTTTGTCTTTTGCTTAACTCTCATTTTCTGTTGTAGTTCGGCATATTTTCTTTTGTTATACCTAAAACAAAAACAACAGTATGCTAATTAATTTTGTGACATGAAGTGCTTCAACAATTTCATTCAGTGAATAAAACAATAAAATAAAAAAAAAATTTAATGGTTAATACAACTACATTAAGAGATCCTTCAAGATAATTCAATTATGTTCTTTCACTCCTGTGTCAAAATAACATAAGTATAACATATTGACATTACTGTGATCAAAAGATGTCACTTTCTTATTAGAACTGACACAACAAGTGTTATAAAAATGACTTTGATACTGATGAGGACTTATGGGCTTATAATACTTTATATCCATTTTTATTCTAATTGGTACTGCATTTCAATGAAGCATTTTCATATGCACTACAATAACTTACTGCCTAATATTAGCATCAGCCATCAACTCTTCAACCAGATTTTGCTTTCTCTGTTTTTTGGTAAGTCGGCTACTGTAGAAATCAGTACCTTCATCCATGACAGTACCCATCTGAAAAAAATAACATACAAGAAAGAATGTAAATACAAATATGTACATATAGAGCTTGGTAGTGTCTAAGATCCTAAAGTTGCAGATAGGAAGGTAATGAAATTAAAGTATTAAAATTTTGTTTGTTGTTGTTTCTTTTTGCATTCATTTTTTTGAAATGTTTTTATATAGGGCAACTTTCACTTAACAGTGGTTGACATCAAACAATCACATTTTGCATAAAAATATGGATCTTTGTTATTATATTATTTTTTTGATCATTTTGAAGTTGATACTTAATCTGAATCCCCTCCATTAACAACACAGCAAAACAAGACAAAAACGTTCTAGAATCTGAAAACTGGGACTATTGAAATTTGCCCTCATGGAGCGCCACATAAGTAATGCCAACTGAGTCCTACAAAGCTGCATATTCTATATTAGTGAGAAATCACTTTAAGTTAGGCTGATTACTACTGCTGCTTAAGAGAGTCTATTACCAAGATAAATAGAAGGGTTTATAATGAACAGCCTATTAACACGATGATGATATTCTTTTGTGCTTGCAGTTAGTCCAAACAAAACAAGTTGAGCTGTGATACAGGCTTCTATATATATATTGCCATGTTATTCTAAGGGATAATTTTTTTTTGTATATTCACATCATAACAAAGACTGCTTATAGGCTACATAAAAAAATACTTCAATTGATATTAGTTTCTTGGTTTGTTGCTCTTGTGAATGTGGTTTAAAATAGAAACTTAAACAACAGTAAAATGAAACAAACCTGGAAATATTTTGGTAGAGCTTTCCTGTCATTGTGTTTGTAGAATCTTTTTGGGTCGAGCACACCCCTCATTCTAATTAGCTCCATATCATTCTTAATCTTTTCATCTATATCTGGAGCTTTCATGGCAAACCATTTAGGTCCAGCAGTCTTCTGTCTCTCAGCCTTTTGAAACAAAAAAAATGTTTTTTAAAAATGATTTTGCAAGCCAAATTAAAATATTTACGAGATAAAATTCTGTAAAAGAAAAATATAATTTTTTTTCTACCTTTCTTTCTTTCTTCAACTGTCTTCGGCCTTTTGTTATAAGCTTTCTGTTATAGATGGAAGGCACAGGCTATGATGAAAAAAAAAAGTGTTTATTACAACGTGTCATGTAAATGATTTCAAACCAAGTAGAATTTAAACAATTCTAAAAACTTTGACCAGAATAAAAAACAAAACAATCAACTATCCAACATCTGAATCAAGTTATACAGCTTTCTAGGCAAAAGTAAACACACACACACACAAAGACAAACCAACTGAAAGCCTTAATGAACAGATTGAATGTCAATCCAGCACAAGGAAGAGGAAAATTGCTGTTTACTATTACAAAAATAATTACAACTTTAAAAATAAATGACTTCAACAATAAAGGATAATTAAAAAAAAAAGAGTGTAGACTATAAAACCACACATTAGATGACATTTTTTCACTTACAATATCTTCAACTTGAGACTGAGACTGTTTATTCGTTTCTTTTACTGTTGCTGGACTGAAAAAAAAACAACATTTCTTACTGAAAACAAAAAATCAATGCACAGAAATTATATCACTTTTTAGAGCTCTTTTTGAGTATTAAAAAAAAAAAATTCATTATATTTGATAGATCTGGTGACAAATTAACGATTCACTGCCCCGACCCAAAACATATAGAAATATATAATATATAACTTGAGAAATAAAGTATGATTTTGGTGAGGTTTACAATCATTACACTTACCCTGGTCCACAAAGCCAATTTGTTTTTCCTGGAGGTGTGTAACTAAACCAATTGTCAAACACATCATCATCTGAGAAATAATACATTCAGTATACCAACTTTTGACTACATCCATTCTGTTACTTATAATATGTTTGTAATAGTTTGACTTTAACAGCAGAGTTGGTAAGAAAAGTTAAAGTCTTGAAAATGAGACACTAACAAGCTTATATTTCCTAAAATGATGGAATCTTAAATGAAAAAGTATGATAGATACTATTTCTGCACCTGTATCATCATCCATTTTTATTTGTCCTAATAATTTTAGTAAGTGACAAAATGCTATTAAAAAAAAGAAAAATAACCAAATTTGTATGACTAAGTTTGTATTAAATCTTTCCGTAATTTTTTCCTCATTTCGATAGTATTATTTGTTTTGCTTATTTGGATTTCACTATCTTGTTATGATTAAACTTTCAATAATTTTTTTTTTTTGTTATCTGAAAATGTTTTAGACTGTTTGGTATTGAATTAAATGAGAACGCATGTGCATTTTACATAACACAAATTAAAGTTTATAAATCCAAAAATCAAATCAATGTTGGCATCCTCAATTAGGAGAGAAAGAGTTAATGATGATAAAAGATGTGCATCAACTTATAAATTACAGATGTTCCTTCAAATAAAAAAATTATTCTTTGAGTGTCCAGCCCTTCATGTAAATTTAAGGCTCTCCTAAGTCATTGGTTAATGCGGACAGTGACCATGAAAGAAATCTTGTGCTTAACATTACAAGTTATTTACAGTACACTTATTCTGTCTGTCATTTAATATTTTAAATGTATACTGCCCATGGCATAAAACAATATTGTGATGATTAAAGCCTTTTAGCCAATATTATTGTGATGATAAATTACCTACCTTTTTTAAGGTCTATTTTGGGTTTAGCCTTAATCATGTTATCCCACCACGGAGTGAAATCTTGTCCATATCCTCCAAATTTTATAGCTTTAGTGTTTGGTGGTACCATTTCAACATTGACTCTGAAAATAAAAGAAGTAGTGATGTGACCATATAGACTATATAGATATAGAGTTCACAGAAATAGTAAAGAAGGTCTTTTGGTTTTGAGCAAGAAGCATAGGAAATTAACTGGTATGTTAATAAAGATGGATTTAGAAACAAATGATCCATTGTGTAAATAAACATAGTTGGAATTCTTCAAGCAGTTTTATTGAGTACATCATTATCTTTAATTGTTTATTGCGAATGTGTTTGAATTTCTGATTAATATTATAAGTGAATAATTTATCTAGTAAACAGCAATCTTGTTTGCATAGAACTAAGCTAAGTCAAGAACATTGAAAGGATAAACACATCCAATCTTTACAGAAAGCAGTCAACAACTTCTGTCTATAATACGGATGTAAAATTGGGATCTAATATATTTTTGTAACCAGAACTTGCAGTTTTCGCATATATATCCTTAAAAGTTCAAGCATTGCTTTAAGTTCATCATTTGTAGATTTCTAAATATTAGTATAGACCAGGGGTGGGCAAATTACGGCCCGCGGGCCACATGCGGCCCTCCGAAGGGTTTTATGCGGCCCGCGAAAACCTAAATAATTCATTGTAAATATCTTTAGACATTATTGAAACTTGATTATTATCATCTGTAATAAAGAGGCTATAGAAACATTGTCTCCAAACGTCTTACTAAAGAGTTAAAAAAAAACGAAGATTATATTTAATAGCAGTAAATTCAATACAAGACATAAGTCCTGGCCAGTATTTATTCAATGCTATGGAAATCTGTGTTGAAAGAATTGGGTTGGCTTGTACATGATGGCAAGGGTAACAATTGATGGAGCTTTGACTGAGAAAAACACCTTTTTTTATACAATAAAGAAAATATTCCAACCATAAACTAGTAACTGGAAAGTTTACACATAGCTACATTAAATTCTAAGTTTTAAGAACATCTGTAAATTTATAATATTCATCATCAGTGTACGTCCCTAGACATAGCCAAAGTATACTGTGGCTAAGCTAAGGTCCATGATTGATACATCGCTTGCACAGGAACTACAGTTTGATGTTACAGAAAAGGAATAGCGAAACTTGCACTCAATGTTATTGTTCGAAGTACACTATGGCTTTAATAAATTGCAAAATCTTATTTTGTTCCTTTATTTTGTATATTTTTATTTTATTCGGGGGCACCAAATTCACTTCGCCCATGGCCTCCAATTATCCAAGGCTGGTCCCGACTGGCAGTTCCGAAAAGTATGAGAAGATTCGGAATTAAAACAATCTGATGTTCAGTAATTCAGTATTCACTGACCAATCATTAGATCAATAAGGAATCTCAAGGAAGAAATTGTTAGGTTCCTTAATGGACATCGACTGTTACCTTTTCGTAATATCTCTAATGAAGAGACAGACTTCATGTTTATCATCGGAAGCATTGCAATTTGTTGTTTGTACATGAAATGTATGAGCATATTAAATCTTTTCAAACTATATATATATATATACACATATGATGCGGCCCGCCTAGTCCCCAAATTTCATTAATGCGGCCCTCGGTTGAAAAAGGTTGCCCACCCCTGGTATAGACTCATCTGTCATCTGTGTTTTAGAGCTGAGTTAGTCCACAAGCAAAAGAGTTCAAGATCCAGTCAGGTATATATATATATATATCCAAGTAAAGAATGTTTTCAAATCTTTGGTTCAGATCTGCTTGAAGAGTTATTAGGTGTTGACAGCAAATCTTTATCTCTACTTTAAAAATTCAAAAGATTTAACTTTTACTCTTTGTAAATATTTTCCTTGATCCAACGGAATTATTCATTTCTCATATTTGTAGTTCACTTCTCTATTATGATTAAACTTCTATAACTTTTTTATCATAAAATATCTTATTTGGTATAAAATTGAAGGGAAATGCATGCTTTTTTATTAATACAAATTAATGTTTGTAGAAAATAAAAATTTATTTAACTCTTTGACACTGACCAACCCTTTTCAAGTAAAAACAGGAGTAAGGCAGGGATGTATGCTTTCGCCCTTGATATTTTTACTGGTGATTGATTGGGTCATGAGGCAGACAGTCTTAAATAATAAAAGCGGCATACAGTGGACACTAACACAGCATTTAGAAGACCTGGATTTCACCGATGACATCTGCCTCCTCTCCCATACGCAACAAAATGCTCAAACCAAGCTCACCAGACTCTCAGAAATAGCAAAAAAGACTGGACTTCTCATCAATAAAAAGAAGACAGAAGTTATGAGGATTAACAATAGACAAGAGAACCCAATCATGCTACAGGGAGAAAACATCCTTGATACAGACCACTTCACCTATCTCGGAAGCAGAGTTAGCAAGGACGGTGGAGCTGATGATGATGTACTAATTCGAATAAATAAAGCTGGGTTTGCCTTCTCAACTCTTCAAACAATCTGGCGCTCCAAGGCAGTATCTCTACATAACAAGATAAGAATCAATAATATTAACGTTAAGTCTGTTCTCCTTTACGGTTCAGAAACTTGGAGAGTCACTAAAAGAAATATGGAAAAGCTCCAAACTTTTGTTAACAGATGCCTACGCCGGATATTAGGAATTAGGTGGCCAGAAAAGATAACCACTACCGAT
The DNA here is from genome assembly GCA_021533235.1 of Biomphalaria straminea. Taxonomy (NCBI): domain Eukaryota; kingdom Metazoa; phylum Mollusca; class Gastropoda; family Planorbidae; genus Biomphalaria; species Biomphalaria straminea. The sequence goes on from JADKLZ010000728.1 coordinate 28,698,077, forward strand.
TTGTGGAAAAAAACAAGACAAAAGCCCATAGCACAAGACATTACCAAACAAAAATGGAGCTGGATAGGACACACCCTGCGAAAACCAGCTACCAATGTTGCAAAGCAGGCTCTTGACTGGAATCCACAAGGAAAGAGGAAAGTGGGCAGACCCAAGCAAACCTGGAAGAGGTCAGTCATCAGTGAAGCTGAGGGTACTGGAATGACATGGGAGCAGATGAAGAAAGCTGCTCAGAACCGAGTTCGGTGGAGAGGTGTGGTTGCGACCCTATGCTCCCCTGGGAGTACACAGGATTAAGTCAAGTAAGTCAGTAAATTTGTTTACACTTTTAGTATTGTAAAAGAGTTCACCAGTCTAGTCAAGTTTAGACTCTAGACTTAGAGTGACTTAGACTACTTACTAAGTACTTATTTGTCTTACAATTTATTGATACACGCTAATTGATTCTACTCTAAATAGTCTACCCTAAAGTCTAAAATTAATTTTAGTCTAAATCTAATTTATACTATAGCCGTATAGGCGTATACTCACTAACCGTATAGCATAGGCCATAGCCATACCATAGCTAATTACTAATTAAATAAAAGTTTATAAGTAAATAACTCACTCACTGACCGACTGAGACTCAATTTAATATCAAGTCCAAGTCCAAGTAATAATTTGATAATGATGAGAGTATAATCAGTATTGAGAGATACAATTACAATATGAATATTATTTGAATATTCTATCTGATTCTTAGATTCTAATTTCTATAGTTTAAGTATGGCTATCTAATAGATCTAGTTAATAGGCTATGGCTGACTAATGTCTAACAATGTCAATGATAATCTACATTCTACATCGTCATCGATACAATACATACAAAAAATACATTATTATACATAACATTACATAGACTTAGACTTGATACTGATACTAGACTTCCTAATGATAATCCTATCTATTTAGAATTTAGATGTAGATCTACATGGGGCACACAGAACTTTTAAAAAATGAATATTACTTAGATCTATTATTTAGTCAACAATCTAGACTAACTCACTAGACTCTATCTGTGTAGAGTATAGAATATTAAGTTTAGATCTAGTCTATATCATGGAACTATACTAGATCTAGATCTATATGTTGACATTATAGCATGCAACTAAGTTGTCTACTTGTCGAACATGAGAAAAGTAAACGTTTAGAATTATCACTACATGATAAAGAATTTTACATCAAGAGAGAGATCTGAATATTTATCTAAAGCAATATTTTTATCTATAGATTATATTTATTTTATTTCTTAATTCCTGCTTTTTAAATATTGATTTTTTTTAAGCAAAGCGACAGAAAAGATAATTAAAATTAATTCTCTTTTCTAAATGGATTTCCTTCATATTTTTTTTGGTGTTTAGTTGAATCTTAGGTCCGGAATAGATTTTTGAACTGCTAGTCTGTACCTGCCATATCTAAACCTTACATTGAAATGCGCTTTTAATCATTTTCTATACTGAATACTGGCTAAACTTATAGTATAGAGATCTAGATTAGATCTAGTAATATACAAATACATTTTATATATAGACTATACATCTAGATTCTGTAGTCTACACCTAGAATAGTGTACATCTATTTGTAAAAATGTAAAGTAATCTTATTTTAAACTTAATTAACTTAATTGTCTTAATATTAGATTCTAATTAGAAGTAATGTCTAATGATGTAATTTTTTTTTAGAATCTATACTGATACTAAATCAGGGTCGTCGAACAACCTAAGGCAAGTCGCGACCATTTTCAACTTTGAATTGTTATAGCTTCGTAATGATCAGACCTATGAAAAAACTGATAGTGTCAATGGATTCCTCGTCCTTTTTTCAATAAAAATAGATACAACGTATTGTATCACTACGCCATGTTAAAATTAAAAATAAGGTCAAAGAGGTGTAGGGTCGGTATCGTCGCGCGTAAAGAAAACCGAACAATTTTCCTCCGTGTCAGGAAAACCGAAAACTGTGTAAGGGTCAACGGAAACCTCCACAAAATATCATTTTAAATATATTTTAATCTTTAATCTAAGATCTAACATATAAATCATTTACACCTGCAGTAAGAACACACGTCTTTTTCAGGTTTCCCACACTTGGTATCTCCATTCTAGGTTTGTAAGGGAGTCACACCAAGGCTTAGTGAAAATGGGGGGGGAGGGGGTTATATAGGTCAAGTGCCCTATCTAACAAGCATGCTCAGTGACTACAAGCAGTACAACTGAGGTCACACATTGGCAACATCTGTAATCTACTCCTTCCTCTCTCCCCCTCTCCAGTGTTCTGGCATGCTTAGTGGACAGGGGGAGGGGTTACATGGGTAAGTTGTCTTCATGTAACTGGCCTGACACCAATTGTTAGTCCACTCCTCCCTCCCCTTTCTTTTTTTTTTATAAAGCACCTTCATTCTTCTAGCATGCTCAGTAAACTTGAAGGGAAGGGGGTTGGGAGGGGGGGGGGTAGGATTTCAGATATCTCCATTCTTGGCTTGTAAATGATGTCACACCAAGGTCATTGGACACTAGTTTTACCTGTAGCTTGTTACGGCTAAGTGAAGATTTAATAAATACCTCAGTTAATGTAATTGGCATCTTACAACTTTTATAACTAATCTAGATTACTTTAATCTAGTCTACATCCAGATTATCTTAAACTACAATACATTAGTTGCAATTTTATCACTAGAAAAGTTATGTTGTTCGGATAGCTTGCCAGACTAACATCCATCATGTACGACAGACACCCCCCTTTAAAAAAAATTTGGCTCAATTGACAACATATTTAATAAATCACATCTATTTCCTCATCTATTTAGAAGCCAAAAATATAAGTCTCGTTGAGATGATGCATCATCAGATTTAAAAATAGCCTTAATCCCATGACCCCTCCCCTTGTTTACCAAGAGGGCAAAATTTTTTTTTTCGTATCTGTCTACTTTGACCTGAGGATGAACTTTGCCTCCTCAAGGAAAAGGAAGCACCACATGTCAAAAGTGGGATAAAATGGTGCCTGCGCAGTAGCAATATAGCTATTCCGGTATAAACATTAAAATAAAGGAGTTATTTTGATAATAAGTGGAGTGCACGGATAGCTTTATAAAACATCGCTGTCTGTTGACCCTGTTTTACTCTAGATCTATCTTAACTTTAAGAATTAAGTTAAGATTCTTGTCTTAACTATCTAGTCTAGATTGACTATTTGAGTATTTCTATTATTTTAATTTTTGCTGTTTTTCTCTAGACAATGTCATTTAACTTTGGTGCCACAACACAGCCTTCTCTCTTTGGAGCACAAACATCAACAGCATCAACTGGATTCGGTTTTGGTGCCGGTGCTTCAACTGGTTTTGGATCTGGCAGTACCACTGGGGGCACTGGTTTAGGAACGTTTGGAAGTACTGCTTTGCCTAGCTCTGGAACTGGCACAGGCGTATTTGGTGCTACCACCACTTCAGCTCCATCTGTATTTGGAGGTTTTGGAACATCAACATCCTCTTCTCCCTTTTCATTTACACCTTCCACATCTGCTTCAACAGGTTCAATATTTAAATACATTAAGATATTAAATTTAACAACATATTATCAGCTAAAACTTATAGACCTACTTATAATTATTTAGACTTCTCTCTTAAGACAAATGAACCTAATCTAATAATACTTAGACGTAAGTGAACAAACCATGATTCTGGCTAATTATAAATAATGTAATGTGATTGTAAGGGGAAGGAAACTTGCCATATAAAATATAGACGTTACCGGGTACTTCAAAAAAGAAGATGATTACATCCTACGCATCCTACGTGTCATGCATTTAGGCATGCATATTAACCAATGACCTACATTCTGCCAATTCACTGGTTTTCCTGGCTAGCTCAGGCAACCCATTCCATGCTCTAATAGCACTAGGGAAGAATGAGCATTTGTACAAATTTGTCCTAGCATATGGAACAAGGAATGTGCCTTTATCTAACTTTCCCCTAACTTGACTGTCATATATATATTAGCCATAATATTTTATTCTAAAGAAGGCAGACATTATAATTCATTATGTGTACTAGAAATGCAATAACAATCTAGTGTGTTAATCAAGAATTGTGCCAGAAGCCTAGTCATCTCTCTTCACCCAATCCTGTGGTCACTTAGGTGTTGTCCACACCACACTTCCTAACATCCTTTCATTCATTCTGCATGTCAATACAGTTTCTACCTCTGAAATGTGTAAGCCTGCATGCACTCAGGCTCTATGCTGCGATTAATCTCTTATAACAGAGTTCAGGTATCTGGCACTGTTCTGTAGGGTTAGCCTGTGGCACTGTTCTGTAGGGTTGCTTGTCTCCATACAGGGCTACATCCCAGCATGCACCAGTTCTATTGGTTACAATACTAGTGATATCTTCGAATGAGTTTCAGACCATCTTGCAGTTGTTAAGAATATTTTCTTCTGCCTTGTCTTCCCTGTGACAGTGTTGACATCTGGTATCGTGGTTCTCCCTCTGCTGATCATAGTCTTAGCATCTTACCAATCATTCAGTCTTCTGAATGTACTGTCCGGCTGGATTTACATATAATATGTGGAGGTCCGGGCCAGTATTTTTGTGGAGAGACTTACAATACCTAGAAAGCTTAAATAAAGATCCACATAGGAATGAAATTTCTCTAAAAACATGCTATATTTTGCATGAAAGAATTAGAGTTCTTGTAAATTTAATCTTGCTTTCCTTTAAAAAAAAAATTGATATGCATATTTTGTTTCAAAAAAACTGTGTATACCTCTACCTGTATCGTGGCATGTAGGCATTATATATGTAAAACATCTGGGTTTCTGTCCAGGGCTTTTGCAAGAGAGGATTAGAGCCTAAGTCCAAACCCAAATGGAGTTTGATGATGATTTCAGTTACTTATTGTTTCTCTCTTTCCTTAGAAACCCTCTCTATGAGTGCTGAAGTTTCCCACCTTTATGTTGCATATAGATCCAGATATAAATGGGATAATATATATGTTGTTTTTTTTATTTTAGTCTTAAAAATAATAATGTTAAATTTTAGTTTTAAAAATATTTTTTTTTTGCATTTTACTGTAACAGAATAAAAAACAAATTTGTTGGAATTTTTCAATCAGGATTTGGCGGTTTTGGGACTGGAACTACTGGATTCGGTGGTCTTGCATCAACAGGCACAACTGGTGGATTTGGCGGGTTTGGTAGCACTAGCTCAGGGACACCTGGGTTTGGAACATCCACTTTTGGAACCACTTCTGCATTTGGCAATAATGCTACCCCTTCAGGCTTTGGCACACCAGGGACATCTGTGTTTGGGAATAGTGGATCTTTGTTTGGTTCTGGACAACCAACACTGGGAACTGGAGGCACATCCACTTTTGGTTCAACTGGGACTTTTGGTGGCACAGGACCTTTTGGTGCCCCATCTACTGGCTTGTTTGGAGGTACAGTCTATACATCTATAAAATAGGAACTAAAAAGTACTCTTTTAATAAATCTACCAAATAAGACAAATACACAAATAGAGACAGATAAACCAAAAGAGAAAGTGACACAAATACCCAGTTTTTTAGTTTTATGTGTGA
>JADKLZ010000728.1:28715536-28731095 GCA_021533235.1 Biomphalaria straminea
AAAGGTAAATGAATGGAGAATTTGAAAATGTTAACAACTAGTCATTTCAATACAAGATAAAAATTATAATCTAAATAATATGACATTATAACAAAAAAATGGATGCCAGTTTGACCTACTTCTGAGACCTATAAAATACTAAAAAAAATCTAAAATGGGCAAAATGTGCCTAAAGTGAATGATTATTTATTGAATGAAGATCTAAAAATTCTGTTCTTATGATTTGTTCTAGGCATGGATCTAGAGATTTATCTAGACCATTATCTTGAGACAACAATAGCTTAGGTGTTGTCAATGTTGATCCACACTTTACACCTAGCCTTATGACAATACTAGTTCTAGATCTAATAGTAAATACTATATTATACTATATATAAATACAAATCTAACTATCCTACACTAAATCTAAACTTACTGGATCTAATCTAGATCAAAATCACTATTTATTTTGTGATAAATAATAGCTTAGGTGTTGTCAATATCGATCTACACTTTATACCTAGCTTTATGCTAATACTAGCTCTAGATCTAATAGTAAATATCATGTTATACTATATTAGTATATATAAATACAAATCTAACTATCCTACACTAAATCTAAACTTACTGGATCTAATCTAGATCAAAATCACTATTTATTTGTGATAAATTTTAGAATAATTATAAAGTTTCTTCAGTAGTAAACATTGTGGGTGTGTCTTGGACTACTGTAGCCATGGCGACATTTTTTACTGATAAAAAATCGTAAAAAAAAAATTCAAATAAAAGTCTAAATAAGTCTCAAAGCTTATTATTGCTATGTAAACAAAGGATGAAGAACTCTTTTATTGAGGGAAAATAGTTCTAGCATTGTTAGTTAAAAAGTTAGATTAAAAATGCAATGAAACTAAGGTAGGGTACAAGCGTCTTTCCCAGAGACGCTCCGCGCTTTTAGGGTAGTTGGACCGTCTCTGGGAAAGACGCTCCGCACCCATTGAGTTAATAATAATAAGGCTTGTCTTCGAGTCAGAAGATTAATGAGCTGCAACCTACATATTTTGCCATACCCAGCAAAGACATAAACACTTAATATACTCACTTCATATACAGAGTCTGTGCTGATATAAATGTATAACTTTGTTTTTTTATGGACCAAATCTAGGGACTCTTGGATGATCTCAGCATAGTAAGCACTGAAGTCTATGACAGTATCAATCTGCTCTATATTGGCCACATAGTGCTTCAATTCACTACATTGCTCCATCTAGAATGAAATGTACATTTAAAAATATAGAAAATCAAAGATTTGAGCAGAGCAACAAATAAAAGTAACAATCAAAGATATCATCTCTATACACTGCATATCAAACCAACAAAAAAAAACCCATTCATAAGTCACAGAAAGTCTTGAGAAATTTTACTTTTGACTTTTCTAAAAACAAATGACAAAATGGGAAAATAAAAGAATTATATATATATATATATATGGGCACTCTAAAAATCAAAACATTCAAAATCTTAAGTCTTCAAAGAGATTCAAACCCAAGGCTCCTTGATTCAGAAACCAACTGTTTTACCCCTTAGCCACCACATCCCTTCTATATGTGTATATGTATAACCCGTATTATATTAGCATTCATTTTTGAACTACACATTGCAGATTTTTTCCTTTCTAAGGGAGAGAACACAATATTTTCTTTGTACTTCTAATTCTAAACAGAGTTATCACATTAGTATTACAATATATAATTCTTTTTTTTTTATTAATAAATATCAAGGAAGGTGAATAAAACTAGATAAGGGTGGTAGACCAGTGGTAGTCGACGGAACAAAATATGTGGAAAAGAGGGGGTGGGGGTATTTTTACATTTTATTTTGACTAAGACTAAGACTTGCTTTATTGATCCTTTCGGAAATTTGTTGTGATTACAAGGACTCTTTTCTCACATAAAGACAACACAACAGAAACATACACATAAATACAACAGACACAACATACACATAAATACAACAGACACAACATACACATGAATACAACAGACATGTAACGTCTGTATTGTATAAGATAAGATAAGACACAACATACACATAAATACAACAGACACCAGATGTACAAGAATCTTATTTAGGAGTCAATGCCACATCTTGTTCTTAGCTGATTTGATCATTTTTTGTTTGTTTTAAAACATTTTCTACTGTACATTAAGAATTTCTTTATTAAACTAATATTTTTTTTAAAGACAATAAACAAACAAGTTGTAAAGTGATTATTTTTCTATTAATAAATAATGATCATATAGATTTTTAAAAAAATGGTACATTTCCCCCCCCCCCCCAAAGAATCTTGTTTAAGCAAATATATAGATCTACAATATTTTATAATATTCCAATGATAGGCCTTTAGATATAGATTTACAAAACAATGCACAAAATGTTCCTCAACATTAATTTATTAAACTCTCAAATGAATACAGAAATACCCGAAGATATATATAGTCCGTTCTCTTTTTAAATTTTTTTTGTTGAAAATTTATAACCATCGAACTAGAGTTTTCCCAGTGTGGCCAATGTAATTCTTTGCCCAGCAAAATTTCTAGCAAAATTGTTAGAGCCATTTTCAAGATCTGTGTCCACCCAAGTTTTTTGAGACCACCTTGAAAGTTTTAGTTTCCCTTAAGGTATTAGTTGAATAGAAGTATTGTAATAATATTCATTTTTGAAATTTCACTGTCACTTTTGTATAAGTGACTTTAATTTAGCATTTTCATTGCTATAAGTTACACATAAATTGTGTACATTAAAAAAAACAACAACATAGATTACTTTCATAGTTTGCTAACTTACACTCTCCCTACGATTACACTGAATATGCTGAACAAAGGGCATGACAGTGGATGCACTGTCCCAGTACCAGTTTCCTCTGCTGACTAGTGTCAATTTATGACCAGCTTCAATTAAGCGTTCAGCTGTGCTACTTCCGATAAATCCATTCCCTACAGGAAAAAAAAAGTGATATTCAACTACTCTCAAAAATGTGTAAAATATATATAAATATTAAAACATGAATAATATGGGGAGTGGGTGTGGTTAAAGCAACATTTGAATAAAATGTGGTCTGGGTGTCAATGCTTTCTCTTGTTCTTAATTTTTTTCTGTTTTTCAAAATTTCTCACTGCTTGCTGTATATGCTGAGACTCCTATCACACTTAGAAGTTTTTTTTTTTTATTTCTACTCTACATGATTAGTACCTAGCAATCTACATTAAAGTACTTTTATATGACACAGACTATGTTTCTATTGAAAAAAAAATTGTTTGGTTGATTCAAGCCAAGAATAATAACCTTGAAATGTTATGTGAATAAACTTGGTTGATTCAAGTCAGGCATATTAAGCTTGATTTGTTCTGTAAATAAACTTGGTTGATTCAAGCCAGGCATATTAACCTTGATGATTTGTTATGTAAATAAACTTGGTTGATTCAACCCAGGCATATTAAGCTTGATTTGTTATGTAAATAAACTTGGTTGATTCAACCCAGGCATATTAAGCTTGAACGTTAAGTCAGTGAATAAACTTGGTTGATTCAAGCCAGGCATATTAAGCTTGATTTGTTATGATTGGTTAATTCATGCCAGGCATATTAACCTTGATTTGTTCTGTAAATAAACTTGGTTGATTCAACCCAGGCATATTAAGCTTCAACTGTTAAATCAGTGAATAAACTTGGTTGATTCAAGCCAGGCATATTAACCTTGATTTGTTATGTAAATAAACTTGGATGATTCAAGTCAAGCATATTAAGCTTGAACTGTTATGTGAATAAATGTTAGGAATAAGTGCTTGCTAAAAAATCTAATAAAACAACAGCATTAAAATAACTATGTTCTTCTTTTTCATCTAGCCAGATTTTTGGCTGCTAATCTGTAAGCTCTTTTGCTGTACCAGTATGTTCAAAGGAGAAGAAATAACTAGATATATGTTTGATAACACCAAATTAAAAGTTACTACCTCAGAGAACTGACACGACCTGAAGTTTATAAAAAGATCTTGTTATGACATATATATTGTACTAGTAATTAATATAGTATCTATGGTAATATTTGACTTGCCTCCAAAAATCAGAATCTGTTTTGGTATAAATGGAACTTCAACAGCCATGGCCACACATTGAGATAATGTTAACAAGAAATGGAAGAAAACCCAAGCTGTGTATAGTAGTTTCATCCTGTGAACTTGATCTAGTTGGCAACTCATTCTCTTCATCCTCACCAGGAATTCTCAGTACTTATGACAATATATGATATAGAAAAAAGACTGGCCTGAAGTCAATTCAGTGATGCTCATTGTGCTGTTTTAAAAGCATTTATAGTTTGAAAAGAAGCAAAATATAGGAGTATATTGCAATTATTTAAAAAACAAAGTTTATCTTATCTTATAAACTACAGACATATTTCAATAGGTCACTCTAGTCATGCATGTTAATTAATGCCTTAAATTTTGCTCAAATTACTTTCATATATCTCAATACTGTAGGAAAAAGTTACCTTTTTTCAATATAAAACAAAATTAATTAATTACCACTAATAGGTTAATTTTGGTATTGATTGATGTATTTTTATTGACTATAAATGATAGACAAAATTTAAACTTGATCCAAGAAAAAATGTGTATATAACAAAATAAGGGACATAACTCCACATTTAAAGCCACACTCTCTATAAGAAGAATTTATTATTATGTTGTCTATGTTATAAATCTAATCAGGGTCTATATGGTATTTTTATCTTAGTTATTAAATATTTTATGGATCATATAGATATAATATTGTTAACTCCATAATATGTATAAGCTTCAGGGACCTCTTAACAACAGTACATGCAGAGCCATAAGACCAGGCAACCATCAATTGGGCTTATAGATCTAGTTGCTACAGTTTAATTTTATTTAAATTTACATTAAGTTTTTTTAAACAATATTGTGAGAGTAGTCTATTAATATTCTTAGTTATTTTACATATTTTAGAGAACTATTTAGCCTAGTAGAATTTAACCAGCAAGTCTAATATTGTCTAATTTCTTTTTTTTCCTCTACAATCAACACTACTGTTTCCTATATTATATATGCATCCTATGGAAATCACTACATTAATGGTATAGGCCTATTGATACTGTCACATAGTTATAAGTTATAAAGCAACATGTGAACGTGAATAATATTATGATGGGACTGGAAGTCTACATAAAAGTTATCTAGATAGATCTAGATCTAGTAAGATTTAAGATAGTTTAACATCTTAGACTGGACTCAATATCTAAATATATATTATATAATTATTTTTGTACAATGGCACGCTATCCGAACAGGCATAGATTACGCCATAAGAGCTAGATCTATTAAGAGTATACTAAGAGTTACCGAGCTAACCTATATCTAAACTCTAGATTATCTAGTAGATATAGAAGTTAAATAGTGGTTTAGTAGTTTAGTGGTAGATCTAGATCCAGAAGTAGTAGATCTAGTAGGTTAGATCTAGAATATATTTATAGTACTCTTGCTGGTATCGACTATCGTCATCAATAATTTCATTATTTTAGATATTATATATCAATATCTATACTTTATATTTATATAGTTAAATTAATAAATATAGTTGATAAAAACAGTATTTAACCATTAAATATTTATAATTTATAGCCATATAAATTTATAGATTTACGTTTTAATTTTAATCTAGAGTCTAGATTCTAATCTAGATTACATTCAACACATTCACAGACACTAAACTAGCCAACTCAGTAAGCCCCTAGATCTGGATGTACTCACACCGGCACAGCAACAGCACACCCATACAAGATCTAGATTCTAGTTAACACACACTCCCGTCCGTGTTTCACGTGTAGATAACTCTCCACCAATGTAGCCTTAACTTCAGCTGCACCCTTTACGTTGTCTGCTATGTGTAAGATATCTTTATACGTCTCTGTATTAAAACTAATTAAAACATTAATTTTGTCATCCCTGGAGTAGAATTCATTTTCAATACACACAAATCAAATGCGAATTAAGATTTTCATTTTATGTAGTTTTTTTTTAAATCTCAATTCGTTTAGTTTCTTTTAACCTACCCCTGTAAATAGCCTACTGTAATTAGGAACAGATACAAATTGTCCTAGACTTATCCACTGGGTTCTTGTGTGAGTTCAGAATATGACGTAAAATAGGCGCTCCTGAAAACGCATAGAGGTTAACTAGTCTTACTCAACTATATCTAAATATAGCATAGGCCTACTAGTAACTATAATAGCCAACTAGATCTAGATAAAACACGTGAGCAACTGACACCTACAAGTGACAGCTGGAAATCTCTTACAGAAATCACGCATACAATTAGATCTAGATGATAGGCCATTAGGCCTAAATTTAGATCTACAATAGAGACAATAATAGATGACGAAATAGCTTACTCCTGCTTTTTCTTATACGTGGCAGATCTATACTATATACCGTCATATCATGTAGGTCTACGAATGCACGTAAATACTCCTTGGCAGAGGCGTAGCTAGCCTCGTGCGGGTGAAGCGTGACCTCCGCGATCCCGTTGGCTGTGGCACGCCCGGGGCATTAGTCTGTGAGGGGCATCAAATTTTACCCCAGTATGTTAAGTTCCAATTTCCTTGAGCTTTTGGGTTTGAAAAAAAAAACAGGATCATATACTGTAGACATTACGACATAGGAGTTTGGTCAAAAGTCTTTTCAGTGAATGTTTGAATACTGATATTTTTGAAAGCACGTAATATTTATTTTTATATCTCTTAGTCTAGTTAAAATTGCTTTTTTTTTTGAGTACTAGCAATAAATACATTTTATTTTGGGAAAAAATCAAGTATTCTTGCAGTTTTATTTTGATTTTTTTAGAGCATCACCGCACCGAACACCATCTACAATAGCTACGCCACTGCTCCTAGGTCTCTTGTATATTCTGACTAGTATAACAATGTCGTATTAACCATAAAACTTAGCGAATGTGTAGATCTATCTTATTTTTAGCGGCACCCGTAAGGGGAAAAAGCCGCTATTAGGTTTGTGCAAAATGTCAGTCTGTCCATCTGTCCCACTCAGGGCGCCAAAACTAGAAGAGATACGAAAAATATTTTTTCACCATTAAATGCGGCTTGAAAAGTTTAGATGAAATGGCTACTTTTAGTTTTCTAAAAGCAAAGCGTTTAATTTATAAAATTAATTATGCAAGCGATTTTTTTTTATCACAAAACACCAATTCTAAAACAATTACGTAAATGTAAGGGAGGAAATGTTACTATAAGAAATGATCGTCAGACTTCGATATCACGCACATTTTTTAAAATGAACTTTAAGCAGCGACTTTCGTGTACTAGCGTAAAGCCCGGCAATGACATGATTCTAAACAAATTTCTTAAATTAAAAAAAAATCAGATTTAAAAAAAACAAGATTACAAAGAGAGTTTGTGTGATACACAAACTCAGAGGCGGCCCCCGTCGGAGTCGGATCCCTGTCAGATCCGCCTATTCGCAAGATGTTTCGGATGTTCCTTCTAAGTCCCTGGCTCAATTCCTGTATGCTCCCATCCTTAAAGTATCGCAATATTTCTGGAAGAACAGTAAAGGTTAAATCATATTTTCAAAAGCCTTTAGTGTTTTTTTCTAACCGTGATGGACAGACCAACCAACAGACAAAACGCACAAAAATATGCTTGTTTCATTCTAATGGGGGCACTAAACAATTTTTTAGCGGCCCCCGTAAGGGGAAAAAGCCGCTATTAGGTTTGTGCAAAATGTCCGTCTGTCCGTCTGTCACACTCAGATTACAAAGAGAGTTTGTGTATCACACAAACTCAGAGGCGGCCCCCGTCGGAGTCGGATCCCTATCAGACCCGCCTATTCGCAAGATGTTTCGAATGTTCCTTCTAAGTTGAAAATAATTAACTTCTCGCTGGACGACGGAGGATGGCGAGCAGAGTATAAACCTGCCTTATCTTGATGTTTGCGCACTAGACTGTAGTTCGAATTTATCGTTGGTCCCTGGCTCTTTTCCTGCATGCTCCCATCCTTAAACTATCGCAATATTTCTGAAGGAACAGAAAAGGTTAAATCATATTTTTAAAAGCCTTTAGTGTTGTTTTTTTCTAACCGTGACGGACAGACCAACCAACAGACAAAAACGCACAAAAATATGCTTCTTTCATTCTAATGGGGGCACTAAACAATTTTTTTTAAAAAATCTGATTTAAAAAAAAAAAATAAGAAATTAGTTTAGAATCATGTCATTGAGGGGCTTTACGCTAGTACACGAAAGTCGCTGCTAAAAGTTCATTTTTAAAATTGTGCGTAATATCTATATACTAGGGGCATTTCTTATAGTAACATTTCCTCCCTTACATTTACGTAATTGTTTTAGAATTGGTGTTTTGTTATTAAAAAATCGCTTGCATAATTAATTTTATAAATTAAACGGTTTGCTTTTAGAAAACTAAAAGTAGCCGTTGCACCTAAACTTTTCAAGCCGAATTTAATGGTGAAAAAATATTTTTCGTATCTCTTCTAGCTTTGGCGCCCTGAGTGTGACAGACGGACATTTTGCACAAACCTAATAGCGGCTTTTCCCCTTACGGGGGCCGCTAAAAAACACACACACAAAAAAAAGCAAACTATCGGTGCTGCTATTAATTTATGTTCTATGTATGTATCACATTTGTTTCAGCACCTAGCTTCAACTCTTATGTTTATATTTTTAGATAGGTTCAGTCTGTACACAATTATATACAAACACCTTACAATGCGTATTGTGTGACCTGGAGTCTCGATAATTTTTATAGCTAATCAATCGTATTTAATATTTGATGGTCACTATTCGGAGCTTGTGTGTTCTGTTTGTACATGTTTCTGATGTCTATACGTCTTGGTGAGGGCGCGGTGGCTGAGTGGTACAGCGCTTGGCTTCCGTACTGGAGGTCCCGGGTTCGAATCCTGGTGAAGACTGGTATTTTTATTTTTCGGGATTTTCGGGCGCCCTTGAGAATGGGTACCTGACACTAGTTGGGGAAAAGTAAAGGCGGTTTGTCGTTGTGCTGGCCATATGACACCCTCGTTAACCGTAGGCCACAGAATCAGATGACCTTTACATCATCTGCCCTATAGACCACAAGGTCTGAAAGGGGAACTTTATACGTCTTGGTAAAAGTGAAAATATTTCCTCTAATTGGATCCATTTAAATACTTCAGAGGCTCAAATCATCTCTAGAAAAGAAGATCTGGACAACAGGCTAACCCTTATGTTACAACTAATGAGATCATTTTATTTTTACCCTTTAAAAAAACAACAACTTATTGTTGTGACAAATTTGGTGGAAGGAACATGCGCAAATTCTGAAATGTATCCAATTTCTTTTTGAGTCTTTCATAGAATAGCAGAAATGTGCTAATAATCTAACCTTATAGTTCTAGGGTAAATCCCCCGTTGAGGGTATCTTACGGCGTTCTCCAGACTCTTTTGCTCGATGGAGAACATGATGCCTCTCAGGGACGGAATGGGAGCCGAAATCGGCCCTGGATTTACTTAGACCTACTATCGGCCCACATCTTGTGTAGGCTACCATGTGATAAGTATCCATTCGTAGCTGTCGTCACAATATGTATGTCTAACATTTGATAAGTATAGAAAACTGATGTCATGCATGCTTTAGCGGACATAGTGTATTGCGACATAGAGACAGACTTAGAGGCTATATTAACGTAGTCCGAAAGGCTATATTAACGTAGTCCGAATTGAAAACTTTATTACATGATTTTGAAATTATTTGAAAATACTAAAATTAAGGCATGGCCATAGACATAAATAAATATAGACTGGAAAAAGGAAGTAACTTCATGTAACTTGAAAACATGTATATCTATTGAATTCGGATTTCCGAATTATGAAAACTTTTAAAAATTAAATGATCTTCAGTCTTAGAGATTAAACAAAACTCATAGACATAAAATAAAGTACACACAATTGCAATTCACAAATTTTCATCTCATAAAATAGTCTTATTGGCCAGTCTATATTTATTTATGTCTATGGGCATGGCACTTAAAAAAGAAGCCAGATAATTTGTGGTTGACACATCGTTGTAGAACCTCTTTACCAATATCCGAAAAAAAAAAACAAAACAAGACGAGATTCTGCTACTACGCTCTTGCGCGCGCTCCATTGGCTTCCCGTAAAAGCAAGAATTGATTACAAGGTCGCCACACTTTGTCATCAGTGTATATACAACAATGAGATGCCCTTGTACCTTAGCGAACTGATTACTCCATATGTTCCACAGAGAGCCCTACGCTCAATGGACTCAACGCTTTTAGTGGTGCCACGTTTCTCCCTAAAAAGCTACGGTCTGTGGGCTTTTTCAGTTCACGGAACAAAGGTTTGGAACTCACTCCCACTTGATCTCAGACAGACAACATGCTTCACCACTTTTAAGAAGAACATTAAGACATATTTGTTTAGAACTTTTTTAGATTAGTTTGTCATTTTCATGTTTGTAATGTTTTTACAGCGCCTTGAGCCTACATTTTTGTTTGTTAACAGCGCTTTATAAATAAAATTATTATTATTATCCATTAATTTTACCAATATCCATTAACATTAAAAGGAAATTTATTAAAAAAAAATCATTTATGAATCTTTTATCATTCAAACTGGCCCATTTGGTGCCGGTCCTCCAGGCATTTACCCAAAAACCCATATAACCAGTCCGCCCCTGATGCCTCTCCAATACCATATCCAGAAAGAACATTCTCCAGACTACAAAAAAACTTCTAAATTATCTACGAAATGAAACGGTCACATTTTAATAAGCTCATTCATGTAAATATTTAACCCAAAATAAATAAATAAATAAAACAAATAAATACAACCTTTTAGTCCTAGTTTCTTCCCCTTGACATTGCATGAAACCCTATCAGACCCTACTATAAAAACTTACGTCCCTCAAGGTCACCAGCTGGCTAATGGAAGAGTCAAAAGATTTTTTGGTTTATTTAGGGGGGTTATCATCTGTAAAAGTTTGAGAAACACTTGATTAATGCTAGGCCTATCCACTCTAAACATTATCATTGTGACATCCAAAGCCTGTATCTAAATTAGAATGCTATTCAGGCTTACACACTTTAATTATTTACCTGTTCAACTTGCCCATTAAGGTAGCTAGCCCCTCTAACTTTCAAGAAAAACTATGAAATTTCACATTTTTTTAATAGTACTTTTTTTTCTTACAGCAAGCCAATACAAAAAAAAAATATTTAAAAAACAACAACACTTTATAAGCAATAAGAAAAAAAAAAGATTTACTAAAAAACAAGCTATTTAAAAAAAACTTGTATGAATAAGAAAAGATTAACTAAAAAACAAGCTATTTAAAAAAAACTTGTATGAATGATCACAGTTTTATTTAGGAAGTCATGGATAACAATATCATGACAGAACATTTTGATTGTATAAGTAAAAGATTTGTATAAATAATGTACCTTTCATACAAGTATCAACACTGTCAGCAAATCAACATTTCTTTTACAACATGATGATACAAAGAAACTTAGGACTAGATTTCAAGAGGTCAGGAGTTTAAATTTTTTTTAATCAGCAGTAGAAATGTAAAATAAAAATAAATAAATAAAAATGTCCAGATGTAGCAGGTCATAAAACATGAACAATGGAAAGCTTTGTTTAGGCGACTCATCAAATAGCAATCTTAATGTAGGAGCACAATGCATAGGTGGCATTTCTTTTATTACATAGTGCAGTGGAATTAGAGCCAACTTGAAGTGCACACCTTTACTTTGTAATCGCTGTCTTATCTTGATATGTAGACCTTATGATTTGGAAGCATAGTGACTGAGTGGTAAAGTGCTTGGCTTCTGATCTGAGAGCTCCTGGGTTCAAAGCCTGATGAAGACTGGGAATTTTAATCTCTGGATCTTTAGGGAGCCTCAGGGTCTGCCCAGCTCTAATTGGTACCAGACATTAGTAGGGGAAGAAAAGGTAGCTGGACGTTGTGCCACAGAAACAGATGAACTTGACATCATCTGCCCTATAGATCAAAACATCAGAAATGGGAACCTTACTTTTATCTTATGATTTGATGATGTGACCATATATATTGGACCTTGTTGTTTGACATCAATGTACTTCCTCTACAGTCTTTACAATGTGAACATAAAATCTTGCCAGATTAAACAAAAATAAAAACTATGGACATAACTGTAAATTAAACTTACTAAATATCAGAGCTTAAACAAAATAATTTAGAATAGGGAGTAATCTGAAAGCAGAAATAAATACTAAATTTTCAAAACAAAAACCAAAAAATGTTCTAAGACACAAGTTCTAACCTCCAAAAAAACTCACAAAGGTCAACTGTGCCAATCCTTTATATAATGTCTTAAGGTCAATTAATTTATAAAAAATGGGGATGTTTGTTAAAGGATAAGGAGTCATTGGTCTAAGATAGTCTCACAGTACTCATAACTAAATTATGTATTTACTCTAGCGAAAAACAACAAAAAACAAACAAACCCCAAAGAAACACAAGATATGCTTATTTTAAAATAAAGAAGAGAAAAAAAAGGAATTAAGTGTGGAATAAACATAAATCATTATAAAATGATTATTCAGTCAGGGCTGAAATGATTCTTACATTGGAGTGGGCTCAAGCCTCCATGACTGAAGGAAGACACTAATTGACACAATAATTGCTCCTTTTATTTCAACTCATTCATTCATTGTCATCAATAATAAATAATTGTGCAAAAGTTTCAACTCGATACGAGATTAGGCGTAAAGTATTACAGAGTGAGTGGATATAAGCTTTGTAAAATACTGGGGAATTGCAAATATTTGTGTAACAAATGCATTAGTTATTATGGAGGTGCCATAACTCAAGAGTTTCATTTCATTGACAGCAGAATTTATTTGAGCTCAGTATATTAAAGAGTGTTCATTAAAGGTACTTTCCTATGTCAATAATGCACAGCATTTTTAAGAGTCACTTGACTATTAGGCTAAAATGAGTTTTTTCAGAAAAAAAAAATTTATTAATGCAACATGAAAAAAAAGATTTCACATTGGAACATCTTGGAGATCATTGTTGATAGGCCCATAATCAGCTAGCTTGTGGAAGGGGCGGGGGTAGTAAACAGAGCTTCACCACATTAACAGTTTAAAATGTATCTTTAAAATAGATGACAATTTTTTAAAGTAGTTCACAGTTACAGTGCTTTAAAGTATCTATAAATTGAGACAATTTGGAATCAGGTCATTATTAAATCAGGAGACCCCAGGAACAAAAAAACTTTGGAGAAGAAAAAAATATGGATTGGAAAAAATATTGAGTATTTATAAATCAGTCATGAATAGCAACAATTAATAAATAGTGCCGGAACAATTTAAGTAAGATGTCTATTTGATTTGATGAAAGTCATT
Organism: Biomphalaria straminea; assembly: GCA_021533235.1. NCBI lineage: Eukaryota > Metazoa > Mollusca > Gastropoda > Planorbidae > Biomphalaria > Biomphalaria straminea. The sequence goes on from JADKLZ010000728.1 coordinate 28,729,015, forward strand.
CTGATTAAAAACAATCCTATGACAGCTGTGACTAGCTTAATAAATCTTGATCCCAGTGATGCTACACAGATGTTCCTTTGGCTTTCAGCATCTCATCATAAACAGCAGTGCTGGTCTCCTTGGCTGTCTTCTTTGCTATGGATTTCAGGCTGAGCTTATTGACATTGTGAGTGGCCACCAGGACGTTGCCAGCTGCATACATTGTGTTCTCCGTCAGCTTGGCAGCTTCTGTTCCATAGCTGAAATCAAATGAGCGGAGATTTTCATGCATAAAAGCAAACCTATAAATGGCAAGCTATCTGGAAGTATTAATAAGTAAAGTATTGAAATAAAACCAGATATTGAAGTATGTGGGCACTTTTTGAGAATGTAACATTTCCAAACTTTTTGTAGCATAAAGTAATTACAAAGGTTTTGTTAACTCTCTTTGGTAAACAAAGTTATTTAACTCTCTTTGGTAAACAAAGTTATTGAATGTTATTTCTCCCACACCCAATCTTAGATCAAACTGAAATTTTGCACAATTATTTCTTTTACCTGACAACACAAGAATCAATTTAAATAAAATTAACCAATTCTTTAATTAATTGGTAATTAAGTATTGTATCTTAATCTACAATTTTGTATTCAGGTTGTTCCCTCCCCTTTTTTTTTGTAAATGCATTTAAAAATGCTTTGGTAAAATCATCCATATATCCCTTTCTTTCTCTCCCCCCCCCTTTCCAAAGTGGTCCAGACAAGTGACAGGATCATAGTGTATTGCATGAAATACACTAAACCAAAACAATTAGTACAAATATTTCTCATCGCACAGATTTATTATTGTTGGCCTAGATCTATTACAAATTTTAATTACATGACTCATTCAAAGTAATTGATACAATTAAACTTCATGTAAGCTTTGTTTTTTTTCAAAGTATTTTTTTTTTCTTCTTGTGTTTTATAATTAAGTTGGAAACAGATCTTTCAACATGGCATCCATGAGATTGTTTATCTTGTCTTTTTATTTCAAAATCCTAATTTTTTCTTTTTATTTACTAAAGTTGTTCTTATGCTTCTACAGTAACACCACCATATTTTGTAAAATACTTAAATACTTAAAGTTGTTCTTATGCTTCTACAGTAACACCACCATATTTATTTTTCTCTCTAACTGAATTGGGTTGCTTAAAGAATGTAAACATGATCTTAAAAAAAACAAAGGAAAAAAGAGATAAAGAGATAGTGAAAATTCTCAATAGGCTCAGGGAAAAATTGTTGCAGTAACTTTTGAAAGACACAACTTTACACATAAGTCTTATTAACTTTCTATCTAGACTGTCTTTTAATGATGTACTTATCAACTGTGACACTATAATCATACGTAATACATGTTTACATGGACATTTGTATACTCATGACATTAGGGAACAGTTGTCATAGTTACAGAATTAATTATCAGCAGAAACGTACAGACGCTCGAACACCTGTGAACAATCTCTTACTTTCAAGCTTAAAGCAAACATTTGAAGGTGTTTTTAACAGCAAAAACTGCAACACACACACTGTTTCTTACAAGAATGAAAATGTGAAAGGCCTTTAACATCCTATACCAACAGAAAAGGATTCATCATCTCATCATCTGTCCCTTGATTGTAATTGTAGGTGGGCTGTGACAGTCTGTGTAACCGAATTCCTCCACTTTTCTTAGTCAGCAGTTATCAAGATAACGAGAGAGGCCAGTCCATTTTTTTACATTGTCCAGCCAGTTTTTCTTTATAAGACTCTTTCTTCTTGCTCCCTCCACTGTACCTTGAAGAATGACTTTTGATAGTGAGTCATGTCTTACAATATGACCAAACCAGCTCAGCTTTCGTCTCTTCACAGTATTGAGAAGTATTTCCTTTTTGACAGCCAGAGTGTTGACTTGTAAAAGTACAAACTCATTGGTCTTCTTAGCTGGTCTCTGATACCCAGCACTTTCTCTGAAAGACTTGAATTTTCTTTCAGCCTCAGCAATCAGTGTCCAGCTTTCACAACAATATAGGAGTACAGAGATAACTAGAGATGGACTACTTAATAGAATAAGGTATGATAAAAGA
>JADKLZ010000728.1:28736340-28750858 GCA_021533235.1 Biomphalaria straminea
TTTGGCTCAAGAAGTCAAATATTTCTATTTGGCTCAAGAAGTCAAATCAATTTAGACAAACTGGGTTTTATAGCCAAATAAAAGCAATGAGACTTAATCTATGAAATAAAACACTAATCCTTCGAGTAGAAATCATGAAAAGATTGAATACTATATTATCAAACAATGAACATAATGATCTAATTTAATAATAAATCTATAAAAGTAGACTCAACATGAAGATTAAAACTTATGAACAAACTAGACTGATATGTAGACCCTGAAACAAGCTCATCTACTCTTTATATTTCTTGATGCAAAAGTAACAAAACAAATGTTCCGTCTCTAACTGACTCTCTCTACATGTTTACTATTCTATGACGAATCTCAAGAAGTCAATGTGTAAGTCAACTTTTCTGTTGACACTTCTCTCGAGATCGTGATGAGTATGAGATGTGACCATCAACTGAAACCAGATACTCAAAACACAATGGTCTCAAAGGACTTGCACCTTACAAGTCAAGAAAAACAAATCTTACTTCATACAGTTCAGTCGATGACACAATGGGTAATAATGGCTGGTCTTCCAATACAGTGAGTTTATTAATAAGGGCATGAAATGCATCTTTGTCCTCTTGTGCTAAACTGGGTGGTAACATCAACGCAATAGCTGCCCCTGTTTCAGATAAATGATAAAATAGGAGTAAACTAATATATCAACTTTGCAATATATGAGATATTTAAGCAAAATCAGTTATCATCAAATCATCTTTGTCATTACTTGCTAAGAATGCTAATTAGTTGTTTACAATTTTAACATAAATATTTTTTAGAAAATATATAGATATGAACAACAAAATGAATACGCCTTTTTTAAAAAACCAAACCTAAAAATATACATTTACAAAATATCTCAAATATAAGGAGTGGTTTAAAATATAAACAAAGTAATATTATGTAATGTTTTCAATCACAAGTCACATAATAAACTAAATTATATTTTGTGATATGTAGTGTGCAATATAATTAAACTGTTATGGCAGGCTGCTGTGGTCACGTAGTTAGCACTTCAGACTGTCATCATGATGGCCTTGAGTGAGAACCCTGCCCACTGGCTTTACCCGATCCCCTGTCTTGTTCCTAACAATCTTCATTTTGAAAGAAACATTCAAAACTTACATTAGATTAAAGTAGGGGGAAAAAATCTGAAACAGTAATAATCAAGATGCTCAAAATAATCTAAGTGTTTAAGAAAATCCAATGAACTAGAATTTACAAACAATTGTATGAATGAAGACAACAGTACATAAAACAAATAAAGTTTCTGAACATGGTGAAATGTGGACACATGTATGTATATGTAATATTCTCAAATTAAAGCATACACCTCTAGGGCGATCTGACAAAATGTTTTTGAAAGAGATTTCAATCATGGCTGACAATCAAAATACTAAATAATTGTGTGTGATTCAAAGTTGAAGCGGGACATTCTGAAATCAAACTTTTTGCAAATACAACTATATGATCCATTGCTTTTCGCCATATGTATCATTTGGCAATTTAGGATGAGGTCCAAACTAACTGCAGTTTCCCAGCTGGAGAATGAATGAATGGCAATGGCTTTGACTCCAAAGATTAAGGATGAGTTCAGTGCTTCACTTGACTATGTAAACCCAGTTGCTACCTGTATAATTTTTACATGTCATGCAGACAGAACTTGTCACTGGCAGCATAATAAAATGAGAGGCAATAAAATAAAAAAAAAAACAGAATGGGAAAATAATTGGATTACCTATCTTTAAGAGCCGAGAAAGCTTTCAGAAGTCGAGCTGGCAACCAAAACAGATTGTAAACAAATGTAACTCAGAAAAAAGAATGTGACAAATAGATCTACATTTCCTTTCTTAAAAAAAGGAAGGAAAGTTTAGAACACAATGACCTACCTGGTGATGTTGTGTCTGGAAATAAATAGGCTCCATATGAACTAGCAAGAGCAGGGGACTGACCAGGTAACAGTGGGTAAATCCAATCGCCAACCTAAAACAAAACACAAAGGGGAACTAAGTAGGATGAAGTAAAGATATACTTTTCAGATCTATAGGAGAAGATGACCAAAACTCATTTGTTTCTATGGCTGACAGTTAGCAAAGAAGTCGTGTGGCCAACAAAACCACCTCCATTATTTCCCTAAAGCATATAAGCTACCCATAACAGTTACATGGACTCAAAGCATCCTGAAAATGCCAAAACTCCAGTGTTCAATGGGATTCAAAGTAAGCTCATTGGTTTTGAAGCCAAGCACTTTAACACTCTGTCACATCCCATCTTAAAGAAAGTATAGTCCAATAAAAACTTAACTGTAAACTTTCTTATTATAAGCTAACAAATATTATTATCCTCATATTTAATGGATGAACACTTACGGCGATAAAAATAGGGTTGTATTTAGACCCTCTTTCTCTCATGAGTTTTAAAACCTGAAGTGATGTAGGATAGGTCGGTGCACTAATGAGTCCCTCGGCTGATATAAAGTACAGCTGGACACCATCTGAAATGTAGAATATCTCCTCTGCATTAGCGAGCCGGTGTTGTCCAATCTCCCCGTTCATCAGGACTTCCCCCAGCCGCGTCAGTTCCTCCTCACTATAAGGTGGAGGGTGCTCCGTTTGACTTACAGCCTCTTCGTATGTTGGCGGGGCAGTGGCCATCAATGGTTTCTTCAAACATTTAAAACAAAAACAGCACTAAAATAAATTAATTATAAAAGTACTGATTTCACAAGTTATTTATGCTAAACCAAAACCACACTAAAATGAAAGTATTGACATACTAATTTTCAATATTAAAATAAACATCCTCTGATTGGGATCTCTTTAGCCCTTAACTCAAGAAAAAACTTGGACATGACAATTATTACCTTTAACTAAAGCTACATGTTTAGTAATATAACTAAATTTAAAGATACTTCTGGAACAGAGACTGAAAATTAAAGTAGCAATACATATAAAATTACTAAAGTATAACTAACAATAACAAAAACATGACATAATATTAATATATTACACAAAAAGATCAAAGCCCATTAAATATATTCTGGACAAGTTCATATCATCTTTCTTTCTTAGTGCTATTAAAATATGGAACAGATTGTCTGAAATGGTCAGGAAAATCATTGGGTTAGCATTGCTGGCAATTTCAATTCAATAACCTTTCAGGAGAGATGCAAAAAAGGTTTAAACTATTGAGTATCTTGTAACTATTTAATCCACTGGGAGCTTTGAAAGTTTAGAATTGTTAACTATTGTTTACAACCTACAGGTTATACAAGCAAATGGCATCTGTGCGGGATATACAAAGGTGCTCAAAGTGCTGAGTTTACAAAATTTATTGTACACATAAACATCGCATGACGGAAACTATGCCGGCTATACTCTATGAGTTTGAACTACAAGAATAACCCTGCTGCTGATTGCCATGGGAATGAACAGCTGAGCACCAGCTGAAGCACAATCAGGCCAATCATAGGGCCCATCTCAGCTGCTGCAGCTAAGTGTGGTATGATTTTGTTTTTACTTATGTTTTAATTTGTGTGGGTTATATGTGTGTATGGTGACCCCACAAAAAAGCACAAAATTTCCCAATAAAATAGCGCAAGACAAAATAGAGATGAGTTACATATGATGTGCATAAAAGTACTTGATTTTAGCAAGTGAAGGTCCTGGGCAGCATTTTTCGTTAAGGCATCCATCTTCTTCAATATTAATGAATATAAAAGCACTCCATATTTACAGAGAAAAAGAGTACTTTTAAATTTGATCTCAGTCACCTTTTACAACAATGTTTTAAATGTATAAAAATTATTTTGAAATTTGTTGAATCCATAGGGTTAGGTATATGATGATGTTTGATGATTATCTGTGATATCTTTCTTTGGTCAAACCATCTCAAAGCAAATGATCTTGCCCCAACACTAGTAAACTTAGGTGTGTAAGGATTAGTTAAGCAGGCAATCACTATTCTTATATGTAAACATTGCTTTCGAAGAACTAAATGATGCTTGGCCTGATGTGGTAAGGATTTTCTTTGTGTGACTATTGGGAGGATAACTCTATTGGTTACCAGAGACAAAACTGCAGAGTGACTTCAAGATTTCCAACTGCATAGTGTTATGTCCAAGAATGAGTATAGGACAATCTACAAAGAACAAACAATGGTACATAGCCAATGTACGGAAACATGCCACTGGCGGATTTTTTTTAAAAGTGACATTGCATACAATTGAACTTTGTGAAAGTTTGTGCATGTAAAACTGACAAGTATGGAAGTGATTTTGAAGTGCACTTTCGGAATATAAATAAATGATAATATGTTTAGAAATTATTCATTTTAGCTTATTATAATTCTTACCAAATGATTGCATATTTCTATTTTAAGAATTCTCTAGGTTTCCTGCAAAATGACTGTCTTGTTTTAATCACTTTGAAGAAAAATAAAGCTTGGTTTTATTCATATTTTACGGTATCTAAAGTAGTTCTTGTAAAATGCATAACAAAAATTTCTCCTTGCTATTTTGTTTGGGAACTCAAAAACCGGGATATATGTTTATATGTATAAAAATACAACAGACCTATCACCAATAAAAAAAAAAAGAGATTTATCAATCATTATAAAAAAATATCTTACTTTTAATTTTCTCTGCAATATTTTGAGCCTCAGGATTATTTCCTCTTTAGTCTTGCTCATTTTACTTTGATTTGCCCTGGCGTCATCTATCAGGTGCTGTGGGCACCCTAACAGCTGTGAGACATCAAACTCTAAGCAGGCATCCAGCAATACTAATCCATTGTTGTAGTTTTCAATGGCTGCAGCTACCTGATTGTCCTTATCTAACTGTAAACCATCGCTGATGTAAATGTAGGCAGCATCGTGGGCTGCCTGAAAGTCTCGATAGGTCACTATAGTCAATAGGTCGACATATGATGGTTCTTGTGTAGCCTGAAAATTTGGTGATGGTGTCTTTTGATGGGAACCTGGACATAAGGGTGTTTTCTTATTTTGTCGCTCCATATTAAGGAACTCTATTCTCTGAAATACAAAGAAAATATGTTTATAATTTATTTGCCCTATATATATATAATATTGTCGCCTAAGGCAAAAGCCACCTCACAACACTCATTTGTTGGTATGTGACTTCTAGATCTAGAAGGGCGTTGTCTTGTATAGCCTATGATTAGATCTGGCTGCCTGGACATTATTGTATAATGCCATCCATCTAGACTGGACCACACATTTTCACTTCATTCTACCTCTTATCTACTACTTCCAGATAGTTCTAGTCATTCTAGTACTATACTAGTTATAACACTAGAGTCAGTAGAGACTAGAGTAGACCTCAAATTTATAATATCAGCTATCATCTTTGTCTCTATGTCTGTAGATCCTAGTAGTCTAGATAGTATGCGAACTATCTACAGTACGGTAATACAAATAGTAACTAGCTAGGAGTAAGTCTATCTATAGTGACTATAGTCTACTATATATTATTATATTATAAAGTAATAAAGTATATTGAGTATACTCAATAGTCACTATGACTATACTTACTACTATTAACTATAGTGTCTATCGTGACATAGTCTCTCTATAGACTTCTATGCTTCTATAGCTAACATTTTAAACATAACTTGTTTGAACATTAATAATTATTATGATTATTCAAATTATTAATTTATCATAATTTATGATCATTAATATTATCATATATATATATATATATATTATCATGATAATCATTATCAAGATTATGATTATCCTAGATTCTATAATACTATATAATATAATATTAAATATAAGTATATATATATATAGTAATAAATAGTATATATACTATATTTGTTGAGTAATATCCAAAGATAACAACAAAAATCTATGGTCATATGTTAAGTCTGAGAAAATGGAAACAACCGGCATAGCGCCATTAAAAGGAGAAGACAACTTAACGCATAACGATAATGAAACTAAAGCTAACATCCTAAACAAATACTTTGCATCAGCATTCTCAGCCCCAAGAGACAAAGACATATCAATTAATTTAAACCAAGTAGACAATATAGGAGAGATAGAAGTACAGGAAAATGGAGTCCAAAAACTATTAGCCAGCATCAAGCCGAATAAAGCGTCCGGACCTGATGGTATTCCAGCTAGATTACTCAAGGAACTAAGCAAAGAACTAGCACCTGTGTTCAAAATACTTTTTCAGGCATCTCTTAACCAGGGCAGAGTACCAAGGGACTGGAAAGAAGCTAATGTCTCACCTCTATTTAAAAAAGGAGAAAAATCTTACCCAGGAAACTACAGACCAGTATCACTTACCAGCATCACATGTAAAATCCTAGAACACATAATATGTAGCAACATCATAAACCACTTAGATAAACATAATGTCCTTACTCCATACCAACATGGCTTAACTGTAATAATAGATGGTTCTAAATCAACACCAATAACAGTAAACTCAGGTGTACCCCAAGGAACAGTCTTAGGTCCACTACTATTTCTAATTTACATAAACGATTTACCAAATTGCATTAGTTCAGGAACAAAAGTTAGATTATTTGCAGATGATTGCATAATATATAGGACAATAAAAACAACACAAGATACAGAAATTTTACAAAGAGAATTAGATGAATTACAGAAATGGGAATCAAATTGGAGCATGTCTTTCCACCCAGAAAAATGTCAGTTATTAAGAGTAACAAAAAAACTAAAACAAATTAATTCCACTTATCTTATTCATGGTAAACCAGTAACACAGACTAAAAACGCAAAATACCTAGGTGTTATAATAAATGAAAAACTGTCATGGAATCCCCATATTGATGAAACTATAAAAAAATCAAACAAAGCATTAGGGTTTATTAAAAGAAATTTCTATAAATCAAATAAGAACATAAAACTAAAATGCTATATCTATTTAACCTTGGTTAGGCCAATAATAGAATATGCATCCTCTGTTTGGGACCCCTCAACTCAAGAAAACATTAAGAAACTAGAACAGACACAAAATAGAGCAGTGAGATTCATAACAAACGAATATTCACATTTCACTAGAGTAACACCTTTAGTAAAATCACTAAATTTAGAAAGCCTTCAGGATAGAAGACTTAAGAGTAAAGCAGCAATTATACACAAAACGCTGAACCATAATCTCCAAATACAAAAACAAAACTAAATAAAATACTCAGAAAGACACAAAGATAAAGGCACATTCCTCGTCCCATATGCTAGGACAAATCTGTACAAATGCTCTTTCTTCCCTAGTGCCATTAGAGCATGGAATGGGTTGCCTGAGCTAGCCAGGAAAACCAGTGACTTGGCAGAATTTAAGTCACTGGTAAATATGCATGACTGAATGCATGACGCATAGGACGTAATCATCTTCTTTTTTGAAGTAACGTCTGTATTATATAAGATAAGTATATTTATAACAAAATATATAGAGAATAGAGTCTTATAGACTATTATATTATTACTATTAGTATTTATAATTTATAAATTAAATATAATTTAATTATTAGACAGATCTAAAAATCTATATTAGTAAATATTACTATATATATATCTAGTAGTAGTAGATCTAGTATATTTAATTCTACAACTATACTAGTATTACTATTACTAATAATGAGTATTACCACTAGTAACTAAGTAATAGTAACTAATAGTATAGTCATAGTAGACTCTATTGTCACTCTATATTATATAAATAAAGAATAAATAATTACTACTAATACTATAGTAATAGTTACTATACTAGTCGACTAGTGTACTAGGTAGATCTATTATAAATATACTGTGACTGTCTATACAGAGTATACATAATAATCAATAATGATAATCATAATAAATTCATAATACTAGACTATGAATCATACTGAGTCTATGAACTCTATCTATCTCAAGATACTCTAGACTCTAGATACTAGATGTAATAGTTACTAGTATGTATATCTATGTATATAATTTCTAGATATCTTGTACCAGTATTTCAATACTGTGTGTAGATCTATACTATAGATAATTGGTCTCATCTAGATCTATAAATAAATACGTCACAAATTACTTTTTCGCGACATTTTTGTTTGTTTGTTTTTGTAGCCAGATTTTTTGTAACAGCAAAACCTGATATTTTTAGATACGTTTAAACTAAATATAGAACTAGATCTAGTATTACCAACTGAAACAATCGAATAGCCTTGAGAACAATGTTTCCAAAACTGTGTTCCTCGCGAGGCCTGAATATTGGAATAATTAACTAGTAGGTCACCATGTAAATTAATCTCTCTCTAAAAAAAAAAAGCAAAATATTACGCTAAATACTCCGCCAGTGAGGGCGAAATGGCGCCAAACTTGATATGTTTAGCGCTTACAGGAGTCACATCTGTTATCATGGGCGTAGCCAGGATTTTTTTTCGGGGAGGGTTTTGGGGGGGGGGGGGGTTTTTTTTCGCCCCCCCCCGCCCCCCCATAGTGAAAAAAAAAAATTAAATATGTGTGTATATATATATATGTGTGTGTGTGTGTGTGTACATAATTAATTTTTATTAGCTTCATTGTTTCGGAAGGCGTTTATTGTGCCATAGAATATGTTCTTCCTGGAGTTAGTGGAAAAATTGTAGACTCTCCCCCTTGGCCGCAAGGGGGTCTGGGGGAGCGGCGAGAGCTCCCCCAGTGCGGGGCGAAGCCCCGACGCCAACCACTATTTCCGGTATTGAATGCCAACAAAATACATATTATGAGGTATCTATGGTGCATTATCTTGCAGTTAAAAACTTTATTTCAAAAACCTTATGGGTTATTCTTACTGACTTAGACCCTCCCGCACATTTGACAATAAGATGTTTCCACAAAAATCTGTGACTTGCTATTTCTGAAGCCTCTTCCCACCTGCTCTGAGGACTCCAAGTTGTACTTGGATGTCATCGTAACTTTTATTGGGCTGTAATTTATTTTGTCGGAGAACATGTCCAGCTAACCTCATGTGACGCTCTGTCACAACCTTACTAAGGGGTCGACTCCTAGTTCGGCATATGATTTCCTTGATTTAGATCCGATCTCTATAACAAAGTCCTAAAATATGTCTTAGCCATCTTGTCGAGCTACATTTTTTTTTATTTCGCAGATGACTATTCACTGCACTTTATTAATGGAGCCCAGCCACTGGTAGAAATGTGTAACCTCTCTTGACTAGGCTCGTGTAATTGGGAGTCTGTAGTTTGCTAAAGATTTTATATCGAAAAGGACATTTTTATCGTCAAAATCATTTTTTAAACAAATTTAAAACCCCATAGCTACGCTCATAGATTTTGGTGAATTTAGTTTGCTCTAGAATAATGTATTTTCAATCTCAAAGCTCTCGGTAGGTGGATTGTAAACTCAAAACAATCCGTAGGCGGTTTAAACTTTAAAAAAAACTCTCTGGAGGAGGGGGTTTAAATTCTAAATCCCATTGGGTTGGCTACGCTCATAGAATTTAGAGTGTGTAATTTGCTTTTTTATTTTGAAAAGGTTTTTTTTAGTGTTAAATCCCGTGGAAAGGGGGTTAAAACTTAAAAACCCCTTTGGCAACGCTCATAGCATTTAATTTGCTTTTTTTTTTATATTGAAGAGGTATTTTTTAGCTTCAAACCCCGGCTGAAGGAGGGTTTAAACTCAAAACCCCCTATGGCTACGCTCAAAGCATTTTTAGTCTGTAATTTCCTTTCCTTATATTGAAGAAGTATTTTTTTTGCTTTAAACCCCGCTGAAGAGGGGGTTTAAACTCAACCCCCCCCCCTTGGCTACCCTCATAGCATTTTGAGTGCGTAATTATTTTTGTTATAAGAGGTTTAAAACTTAAAACCCCTTTGGCTGCGCTCATAGAATTTTGAGTGTGTAATTTTTTTAAATATATTGAAGAGGGGTTTTTTAATGGCCAGCGCCGCTGGGGTTGGGGGTTAAACACTAAACCCCTCTTGGCTACGCTCATAGAAGCCGGTGACTGATGTATGGATAGTCTTACATTGAAGAAGGGGTTTTATCGAAAATTTCGGAGGGGGGTTTAAAATCAAACTCCCCCTCCCTTTTAGCTATGCTCTTGGAATTTCGAAATTGTCGTTTAACTTGTTTTTTTTTTTTGTTTGTTTTGTTCTATAGAAGAGGGGGATTTAACTGCAGACCCCCTGTCAGAGGGTTTTAAACTCAAAACCCCTTGGCTGCGCTGGGACAAATGATGGTTTAGTATTGAAATCTCGCCTAAAGTTAACAAAATCTAATAAAAAAATTAGTAAGTAAATTCCGACCCCCCCCCCCCCGAAGGGGGGGGATTTCATTTCGGGGGGGGGGGGGGTTTGAACCCCAAGAACCCCCCCTGGCTACGCCCATGTCTGTTATACAATCATCAGCTAAGCTCGACAAAAAAAAATAATATATAAAAAATCGCCTATAACATGCGATCGTGATAATTGTCCGAACCTGAGCAGCTGTCGAATGGTAAATAATGCTTCAATACTGTTAACACCAGCCTCCAGAACGTACTTTTTAAAAAAAGTGTACGGTAGTCATGCCAGCGTACGTCCATTATGGAGCGAAGGCACCTATGATGGAAGCATTAGAGGAGCCTTAGATGCTTTCTAAATTTATTTATGGTGCTTAAAACACAAAACTATCATGAACCTTTTAAAATACTTAGCTTATCAGCACTTCCTCTATTCTTTAGTACGTGAAGACAAAAAAAAAATAGAATCTATTTATAGCTATTTGTCATGGCTGGGAATCCCGATAAAACGTATTTTAGCAAAGCTGCCAATTAGTCTCGTTATAAAAAAGGGTTGTTCGGTACAAATCCGATTTAGTTAATATAGATCTATATTTTAAATGTGTTCATTTTCTTTTCAAACAATTATTAACTCTTTTTCAGGGTGGCTAATATTCCTATTTTGTTGTCAACAATTGTAATACATATACTGCATTAGTTCAGGAACAAAAGTCAGATTATTTGTAGACGATTGCAAAAGAGGCTATATAAAACAATAATATATATAGTAATCATACATCATCATTGGCCTTCTTCAGTCGTAGAACGACTATGGTTCATCTCGCACACTTCCTCATGTGGCTGTGGAGACCTATTTTGGAGAGACACTCTCGTCCACAAGTATCGTAGGTAAAGGTGGTCTTCGCTACAGTGGTAGAGGAGCTAGCCATTTTCCGCGTTGTCCCGCTTTTCTTCCAGAGCTGAGGCCCATGCTCTTTCGCTGTCCATAGCCTTCTTGGTCACTGTCTCTCTCCATCTGGTGCGGTCTAGAGCTATGTCTTCCCACTGATGTTCACTGATTTGAGGTCACGTTTTATTATGTAACGGAGGTGGGGGCGACCAGTTTGTCTTGAGCCAGTCGCAAGTTGTCCGTAGAGGATGACTTTCGGTATGCGATTGTCCTCCATCCGGCGAACTTGTCCAAGCCTGCGCAGGCTTGTATAGTAATCAACATATGTAAATTTGGTCAATTTATTTCATCACTTTGTGCTCCAATTATTCGTAGTAGTAAAAAAAAAAAAAAAGAGGGGGTGGAGCTCCAACAGCAGCTGAGTAAAAAAAAAACTGAGTTGCAATACCCCAACAACCAGGCCTACATAAGAAATAAATAAAAAATTTCTTTATAATATGTGTTTTCTCGCCTTCTCTCTCCATGACCTTTGACCCTGATATCAGGCGTTGATCCTGTACATTCATAACTGCTGCCATCATAACGTTGATGACTCTCTAGTGTTTGCGAGAAAACAAATAATTTTACTACATTTTTTTTGCACATGATTCTAGCAATAGTTTCTTTTTTATCTTAATTTTCTGCTTTTTCTTTTTCGATTATTTTGCATTAGGATTTTAATCAACACATTCCTACACTGTTCAATAGTTATAGTTTATGAAAGACTTCGTAGTGCCTACTTAAGATATTGCGACAACTCCAACAAACCAATAAAATTCTTATGTGACTTGACATGTATTCTATAGGACTTAAAATGTTGTTGGTCTCTTTATAAATTCACCCGAATCTATTCACACTGAAGTCGATATCAATAAGAAATTAAGGCCTTATTGTGTGTATAAGGAAGAGACGTCTACTAGAAGCACTATATACGGATGTAGGGTATTTACGACAATGCTTTAGATTAGTATTAGACTTTTAAAGGGAAACTCTCATGGTTTTGACAATTTTTGATATGATATGTGTTTTGATTTACAGATAATGAATATATTATTCTTTTTTTTTTTATTTGCAAGAATAACTTAGTAATTGATGTTTTTCTAACATAATTTTTCTGCGCATCCAAAACGGTCAGATTTTCACGGAATTTCTGTGTGACGTCACAATGGTGCTCTCAAATCTTAGGCTATATAGACATCTAGATCTACTAATCCGAGTAGGCCTACCGGTACTTGTCTTCCGCGAATTTATTTTAAAACAAGCTCCCGATGTAGATCTAGTCTAGATCTAAAATATGTATTATAGACTCTAGGCATTTTTTTTTCTTTTATTAGATCTAGAATTAACCCCAACTCCGAATACCAAATCATTAATGATAAACAGTAACCTTTAAAAGTAATATTAATACGTATACATTAAATATACTGTTAATTTAGTCTGCAAAGGAAAAAAAAGTGTTGAGGTTGTATGAGAAGTGGTCGTCTCCTTTCCATCAAGACTAAAACTGAAAGATTTAAAAACTCCTTTGTCCCACTTTCGGTCAGAGTGTTACGAGGTCAGCTGTCGTCATCGAGAAGTAGGCCTACATAGAAGTCAAATCCATGAAGCGCTGGTTGTGAATGTGTATGTGTGTTCTTATGTGAATGTTCGAATTTTTCATCAATATTGTTTTTGTACAGTAGTTATGTTGATCTTGTGCAGAGCAGATTTTCGTTCTACGAAATATCATAGAACAAAGTCTTGAGTACCAACAACGGCTAGCGATCAGTTTCGTAGACTTTAAGAAAGCATTTGATAGTGTCCACCGAGAATCACTATGGAAAATAGCTAGAGAATACGGCATCCCAGAAAAATTTGTCCAGATCCTACGACACCTATACAGTCAGTCTAGTTGCTGCATTAAAACAGAAGGAGGAACCACAGAGTTTTTTAGCATCGAGACAGGTGTGAGACAGGGGTGCATCTTATCTCCCTTCCTTTTCCTCCTAGCCATCGACTACATAATGAGGAAAGCAATGAACCAGACTGCCTTTGGTATTCCATGGTGTGAACAAAACCGAATGACGGACTTGGACTTCGCCGATGACGTTGCACTACTCGGGGCGACAAATAAAAGTATACAAGAAATGACTGAGAGCCTAGATAGAGAGGCACCCAAAATTGGCCTCCGCATAAACTTGGATAAGACAAAAATTTTGCGAGTGGGATATAAGGCAAAGGGTGCCCCTGTCAGACTTGGCGAGTCAACGCTTGAAGAGTTGGACAAGTTCACTTACCTTGGCAGCATCATAACAAATGATGGGGATGCATACCATGATGTAGTGTGCCGAATAGGAAAGGCAGGGAGCATTTTCCAAAGGCTGCAGCCTATTTGGACAAGCCAAGCCATTGGACTCGAGACAAAAATACACCTTCTCAACACAATTGTCATTCCAACTGCAACATATGCATGTGAGACATGGAAGTCATCTGTCAAAATTGAGAAGAGACTAAATGTGGCTCAACAAAAATGGCTGAGACGGATTCTGAGAGTCAGTTACACAGATCGGGTCTCAAACAAGGAAATCCTATGCCGAACTGGGAGTCGAACACTCAGTGAGGTTGTGACAGAACGTCGCATGAGGTTTGCGGGACATGTTCTACGACAAAATGAACTACGCATACCAAGAATTGCGATGACATGGAGGCCAATACGAGGAAAACGCAAACAGGGACGTCCTCGTATAACTTGGCGTCATACCTTCATGGAGGACCTCAAAACAGTGGACACCAGATGGGAGGAGGCTTCAGACATTGCCAATGACAGATCATTATGGAGACAGCTTGCCGCCCAATGCGCCGAACGGCGCGGGAGGACCTAAGTCTAAGTCTAAGTAAGTTATGTTGAGGTTGTCAATTGTAAAGAAACGTAATTTCTATTAGATTGGATCAAATTATCTTATTTTATCTTATTTGGTACTGTAACCTAGCCTATGTATTGAACCAGTTGATGTATAATAGATCTACTTGTACAGCTATTTCGGCCAATAGGCTCCGAGAAACTTTGACGATGACGCATTATTTTCCCCCCAATAGGCTATTGTGAATAGACATCGTGCAGCTTTGGGAAAACCCCGTGTCACCATATATAAAAAACAACAACAAAAAAAAAAAATAAACAACTTAGGAGTATTTTTTTAATTATTTTTTTAAACCTGTGGTATAGCCCTTCCGTATAAGTCGGGTCTTGGGCATGGGCGCCCGCAGGATTTTTTGCAGGGGGGTGCAAGCACTGGCGGATCCAGGGGGGGGGG
>JADKLZ010000728.1:28769952-28783901 GCA_021533235.1 Biomphalaria straminea
CCCCCCCCTCGAGAAGTAATGAAGAAACTTAAGCATTAAGATATGTAATGTAAATCCGTATTCTGTAATAACTCCCAAAATCCAAACGTTTCTTTTTTCTCGGCGGTAACAACTCAATATTCAATATCATGTATTTCTGCCAGTAGTCTCTCCTTCCTCAAGATTACATCTCTGACGTGTTACTCAGGATGGACAAGATGATTTTTTATTATGCCATCAATGTTACTGCTGAGCTGCTGTTGAACGGCCACTAAGTTAAAGTAAGAAAGACTGCAACACCATAGAAACTGGTTTAAGAACAGATGAATAATTGACGACTATGATAAATAACTCTGGAATCCTCGATACACCATAATGAATCTCCACCCTGGGACGAAAGCCCTATTCTTATTATAAGGGACCATATTGAAAACATACTGAAAACATAAAAAGAAAATCTGACTACAGACCAACAGAGCTCAAGGAAATAGTGAACTGTTTTCTTCAAACCAATTATCCTAGCATTCAGTGGCTCTAAGTTTACACCGATGGATTTTCCCATAAATCCACCACAAATGGAGGAACTGGAATTCTCATCGAATTGCCAGATGGAGAAAAACTAGAAAAATCTATTGCAACTGGAGAGCTCCCTGACAGCCACAGAGCAGAAAGGGAAACACTAACACTAGATGATAGCAAATCATCCAAGTTCCCCCCACAGTCAGATTGTCTTACTAACCGATGCGAAAACAACCCTCCAAAGCTTGCAAAACTCTGATTTCTCTTATATTAAAAAGCTCAGAACAGCACTTACAAAGCTCAACAACAACAGCCAAAAAACTGTTATTCAATGGGTACCAGCTAGAAGGAAATGAGAAGGCTGACACACTCGCCAAGAGTAGGAGAACTAACTCACAAATAAACTCTGCACTCTATCCAGAAGAAATGAAGAATTTAATTGTAAATAAAATAAATGAGAAATGGACGAGCTCACATCCAAATCACAGAAAGATGCTGCTTACTATAAGATATCCCGACAAGATCAACGTCTAATCTTTTGACTTAGGACCGGACACAATAGAATGCAACAACACATGTACCGGAAAATTGGAACCAGTGAAATCTGCCCATGTGGAGTGTCATCAGAGAATGCCGACCACGTACTCCAAGACTGCGCTCTTTACCAAGAGGCCACATAAGACACTGGCCCCAAAAACACCCCAATAGAAAGAAAATTATAAGGAGAGCTCCATGATTTGGAAACCACTTCGCAGTTCATCTCATATATTGATCTAGTCATCTGAACCCTCCAACATAACAATGAGAACGAAGAAGAAGACGACGACAATGAGAAGACAAATCAGAAACACAAGAAGAGGAGACTATTAGTAAACATGTGCAGTTTATCTGGTTCACTTGCAGTTGTTATTTTAAGATCCACCAAACAGTCAAAGAGCTCTAAGTTGAGACTTTAAGCTTGAATACATTCGTATTTTCAGCTCATTGTGTCTCACACAAAGAGGTAAATGTAGCAACAACGCTATTTCTAGGGACTGATACGGAAGAAGATTTCTAGCCATAACAGGGCAGCCTTGACCGAGTAGTTTGTCCATATCTAGACTGTACAATGACGTTAGACACATGTAGCATGTCTCTCTGAACCACAGGAACTAAACTAATGAAGTCGAATACAATCGCAATCAACAAACAGAACACTCAAAGACTTCTGCTCAGTGCCTGAGATATCTGCAGTTTCATCACTAAAATTCCCAGCAAATGCAGTTAATTCGTGATGGTGCTGCTTGTACTTTTTGGGCTCTTGCTGCTGCCAGTGCTCCGTTGATCCAAATCAACGTTTTGACTCGAATGACGACATTTGAAGAACTTTCTTGTATCTCTTCTATTGTAAACTGGTGCACGTGTTTAACCCGCTGTCTTATCGAACGCTGTCACCGACCTCAACTATATAGCATTTATCACATCGAAAGATAATTGGCAAAAAAAAATATTTCTAGACCTTAGCGAAATATAAACATATAATTGTGGCATTTTACGTCTCAACATTATTTTTTTTTCTCTTTGCAACTTCTCATGTGACTGAAGAAGCCAATCCTTTGTACTTTCAACCTTCTTTCTACTACTATTGTGTCTGGCATCTGCAATCCAGGAACGTCCTTAAATGCTCGCTCTTCATGTGGATCAATCCAGTTCCACTTTCTTCCAGCTGTTGGTGTCGATTTTGAAGACTTTTATGACGCGTTTGCATACATTAGTATACCTTAGCAGTGAATGACCAGCGAATCTCCTGCCTTCTATTAAATCATAACACATAGTGTTTTGTGAAAGTCGACCTTGTGGCATTCATAATAACTATTGCTATGTGCAAATATAAACGAATCGTCACGACTAACATGCTATAGAATATTTGACACCCTTTATAAAGCAAAGAATTGCACGCCTAGAATAAATCGTACATGGTCAGTCATGAACTACAGATTTGCCTATTTTAGTTATAATAATAGCATATCTTTACAACTGTTTTTCAGTGGAAGCACTACTTTTTAAATTACTACACTTTATTATATTCTAGTGATAGGCTTTTAGATTTAGATTTAGAAGACCAAACTTTCCTGAATATTAATTTATTAAACTCTTGAATTAATAATGCACGGGCACCCGTAGGGGGGTACATGATAGTGTAGGCCCTACTTGCACCCCCCTGGATTCTGACTGAATCTATATCTAGCCTATGCAATTAAAAAAAAACAGATCTGAAAGATGTATTTCATTATTTAAAAGAATGGTTAAAATGTGGTTACTTGGAACATACATGGTTGGCCATCCATTCCATACGCCTAGGTTTATCTACTTATTTCTACTACTACATTAACCATTGGAAGCACTACTTGTTCAGTTGCTACTTAGAAATTAATTGATTTGATTGTGCGAAAAAATGGCTAGAATTTGGCTACTCAGAATCCAGGGGGGTGCAAGTGCACCCCCTTGCACCCCCCTGCGGGCGCCCATGGTCTTGGGATGTGTATGGAAGTATATAAGTATAAGGCGGAGATACTGTATTGTTATTGTTACAGCGTGAGAGACGGATGAGCCCGTTAGCGTGATATATATATATATATATATGAGTTTACGGTACATATAGTATATCCTTACGGCTAAGGGCCCCGCGCATGACGCTCGCCCAGGGCCCAGCAGCGCTCTGATACGGACGCCCTTGTTTATAAACAAAGACCGATTTTAAATCAACGTGGAGACTAGATCTAGCCGTGAAGCGTAAGAATAAATGCGATCTAGATCTATAGAGAGTTTATCGGTGATATAGGTATAGATCTAACTTAGCCAGGTTCAGTTGTGACGTCACGTCTTTAAAAACTATAACCATCTCGCAGAACCCCGTTTTTTAGGAGGCGTGGCAAATTTACTGTCTAATTTATTAAATATAAAATTTTCTAAGCATTTAAATAAAAAATGATATAATGTTTACTATTACAACTTTTTACGCAGAATTTAAATATGTCAATAACTAAAATTTGAAAAACTATGAGAGTTTCCCTTTAAGTGTAAAATATTTTTTTGTTAATCACGCTCAAAGGGTTGCATTTAAAAAGAATATTTTAAAATCTTAAAACATTTTACTGGCATTCATTTCGATGGCCCTACCGGCCCAATTGGGTAACGGCCCACCAGGCATTTGCCCAAAGGCCCATATAGTCAATCCGCCCCGTTTTTCATTCTTTTGCTTCAATTTGGTCTTTATCATCCTTTTGTTTCAGTTTGGTCTTTATCATCCTTTTGTTTCAACGCCAGCTTGATCAACTGACACTTTTGACAGACGACTGCTCGGAATGCTGTCACTTCTGCCCGCTGTCGTCTGGAGCGGATTGCTGGGAGAATGCTTAAAAAAAAAAAAGTTCGCGAGGCCGCTATGCAAATGAGTCACAGTTCCAGCGTGAAGTATCCCAGAGAAGAGCATCACAAGAAATTGATTTTTTTTTTGTTTCAATTAAAGAAAATAGTTTTAACCATTTATAATCTCTCTCTCTCTTCTCTCTAGCTCCCTCCCTCCCTCACTTCTCTCTCTCTCGCTCTCACTCCCACTCACTCTTTATTGAATACTCTTTTTTTCCTCACTCACGTCGATTCACAACTCATTGTCACCTGTTGTCACTGAACGCCCCCACCTGAACGATCCCGCCACACCTCATTTCTGTCCGGCTATGCGACAGTCTTTTTTTTTTTCCAGTTTACAAAATTGTATTTGTGTTTCGGTTTTACACGCTGCCCAGATGTAGCGATGTCTTTCTGGATTATGATGGTTTTAATTTAAAAGGTGTTTCTTATTTGGCAAGTCTAGCATAATTTCGTTTAACTGTAGATTAGTTAGTATTTTGACCATAGACTATATATATCTATATAGTCTATAACTTTGACACACTGTATGATGGGATTATTCTCAATGAGACTTTCAACTTAAAACAGATTCAATTTTTGCTATGGATTAATAATACAACGGGTAGGCCTACGTTCTGTCTCTTCATATTTGTTATTGTTATTTATTTAGGTTGTATTATTTGTTTATTGGAGGTCTTCACTATAAACTAAACAATATCAAGGACACTTAACTAAACTTCAATGTTGACATCATAGACTTATATATGTGTTTATGGTTGACATTTAAATATAAAAAAGAGAGGATGAGTTAACTCTTTCTCTCCTAATCGACGATAACATCGTTGATTTTGAACTCATCAAATTAAGTTAATGTTTATTTTTTTTTTTAAGACTTTGAATTATATAAAAAGAACATGCATTTCCCTTTTATTCAATACCAAATACAACATTTTCTGATTACAAACAACAAAGCTATTGAAGCCCAATCAGTTTTAGTGAAATAGTAATGAGCAAAATGAAAAATTCCTTTAAAAGGTGGAAAAATAATAACGTAGAGAAAGAGTTAAACCTCCGCAGTGCAAAAAAGTGCGCCAAAAATTAAATTTATTTTATACAGTTTGAAAAACAAAACTGATCTACATTTCCTTTATTTTGAACACCTGAAACACAGGATCTAGCTACTGCCAAATATGACATTCTCTAATTTTTCATGTGTAAATCTAGTCATGCATGCTAATCAATGACTTTAACTCTGCTAAGTCGTTGGTTTTCCTGGCTGATTCAGGCAACCCATTCCATTCTCTAATTGCAATCGTGAAGAAGGAGCACTTGTACGAATTTGTTCTAGCGTATGGAATAAAATATGTGCCTCTATCTTTGTGTGTTTCTGAGTATTTCATTAAGTTTTTGTTCTTCTATTTGTAAATTATGGTTTAGTGTTTAAAGTATTACAGCTACTTTACTGTTTATCCTCCTGTCCTAAATAGTCTCTAAGTTTAGTGATTTTACTAATGGTGTTACTCGAATCTTATCTTCTTATCTTATATAATACAGACGTAACTGGAATATTCGTTTTTTTATACATCTCACTGCTTTATTTTGTATTTGTTCTAGTTTCTTTATGTATAGCCTAGACTAGAACCATTACACAGGTCAGTACGTGCTATTGGTCGGCATTACCCACGCGACGTCACCGGTCAGTTTTGAGGCCTTCTTTGAAGATTGGTCTCGGTGTAACCCTACGTTTCAAGATTACTACTCACTAAAGCTTTTTCCTAACTATGTACTATAACATGGGTCACTACAAAATTAGGATTTCTGCGCCACCGACAGGTTCACTTGCTTTTACAAGATTGTAAATCTCTCAATGCCATATTTTAGTTGATTATCATTACAATTCAAGATTTCAAGAGAAACTTTACTCCTAACATAAGCCGACACGTTGGAAGCTCTCTATATTTTGACATTCATCCAGATTCAACCAATGAATATAATATGATGAACATTATGTAAAATAATGTTACTTAAAAATGAATGGTAATGTCCTCGATTCCAAAGATGAAAGATGAGTGCAGTCCAGTGTTTCACATGGCCACACAGTTTCGACCTCCCTATTTTTTCACATCTCATACAGACAAAGTCGTTGTCCGCTGCGGGTCTATTTAAGCTTTCTTTTCGCCTTCTGCGTATGTCTTTAACAAGTTTTTCTTTGAGTCTCACATGTGTGTTCCACTAAATTGATGGAAGAATCAGAGGAGGTCAGAGTGACCACCTTTCTAACAATTATAGGGACAAAAGCAATGGACGTATATGAAGGTCTTGAAATGGAGAAAGGAAAAGAAAGAAAGATGGAAGAAATATTGAGCAAATTTCTATACCGGTATATTAAATAAACTGATAAATGTTTTCATTAATTACAGATTCCCTAGGAATTTATCGGAACGGGCAAAAATACATGCAAATGGCATATCAATAGAAAGGGGAGGGAGATACATGATTTTTATTGTGACGTCAACATTTTTCAAAATCACATAGTGGCAGGATTCTGATGAAAGTTTAGAACGGAGAAACATGTGTGTGCATGTATGTGTGTATGTATGTGTGAGTGTGTGTGTGTATATATGTGTATATATGTGTGTGTGTATCTGTGTGTATGTGTATGTGTGTGTCAGTGTGTGGTAATTGTGTGATATGGAACAGAAAGTAAGAGAAACCATTTTATTTTCACTCAAGTTAAAAATGTAAAGACATTTTTAAAGATATTATCTACAGCAGCGTTTCCCAAACTTTTGACCTATGTGTACCCCGTTTTATATTTTTTGCTATGTTGAGTACCTCTCGCCTCCGCTTACCCTAACACAATTTAATTATTAACAGGATATAATAACTGGGTATTTAAAAAATCAGCTTAGTTAATGAGGTGCAATATGTATCCCCTCCAAACTATTCCAGTACCCTCGTTTGTACGCGCACCCCACTTTGAGAAACACTGATTCACAGTAATCTACACTATCGAATGTTATGGGTCAGCGTGTTAATGTTTCATTGGGAATTCATTGCAATAGTGGCTACATTTGGCTACATGTCCAGATAGCAATCTGCAGTCTCGTGTTTCTCGCGACTCCTGCAAGATTAAAATGACTTGAAATCCAAAATACAGGACAAACGAATGGGTTACCGCCCCTCACAGTCTGACAATGAACACATTGTTTATAAATAAATGATTAGACCTAAAACTAAACCAGCTGTATGAGCGGGTGGCTAAATGTTGCGCATAATGCAAGTGCAAAAAAGCTATTAGAGCCCCTGAAGGTCAGTTTTAAGATCAAGTTCATATATCGTAATAGTTTGTATATGCGATTAATATTCATTTCTTTAAAATGGCAATCACAGCATTTCATGTGGATAAACAGACCGACCGCCTTTACCCACCAGAAATGTGTGGACGCCTTAAAGATCTCGAAATTCAAAATCTCAGACTTAACTGAGATGTGAACCCGTGACCCCGCATCGGAAACCACGGCGCCTCCAATAGTAAATATAGTGAAGATTAAAAATATCCATTTGAGAATATCGAACACTGATCAATAACTTGGAACAATAATCCCGATAGCTATCTTACGATTCTCACATATTTCTTCCTAAAGACTTGTCGGGATTGTTGACGTCATTGTACGTATTTACTTCCGGTTTTTTTTAACTTTTACCTTGACCTTTGATCTCGATCTTAATATTTCAACATTACTTTTTATTTAAATTAGTCTAGATTGCTCAACCTAACAAATTACCTTTTTTATCGTACACAGACACAGACACCCCACACACACACACGAAGTGATCGTTACCTAAAGTGTATTTAACTTTTCAGCGAATAAATAATGAACTCAAGTATAGAGCGTTCATTTATTTCTAGAATTCTCAAATTAAATTGACAGAGCTCACTATTCAGTAAACCGGTGTTTCCCTACCTTTTGTCATAGTAAACACTATGCTCATTCTGTGTATTCAACTTATTTTTTTTTAGAATGAGTTAACTCTTTGATACCGAAATTATTTACCACGTTTGGACGGAATTTATAGCTTTATATCTAGATAGAATCAACGATGTGAGCGTCGTTGCGGGGTCAAAGAGTTAATTCCCGTGGTGTTCTACTAA
Source organism: Biomphalaria straminea (assembly GCA_021533235.1). Lineage (NCBI taxonomy): Eukaryota > Metazoa > Mollusca > Gastropoda > Planorbidae > Biomphalaria > Biomphalaria straminea. The sequence goes on from JADKLZ010000728.1 coordinate 28,777,997, forward strand.
TTAACTATTCCAGTAGTTCGTGAAACACAAATTGAGGCCTCCGGTTCCTCGGAACACAGTTTGGGGAACACTGGAATGAACCACTCAGTTAACATATTTAAATGAAACCGATCGGTCAATGCGATGAAGAACTAGCACTCTGTCTTATCTTATATAATACAGACGTAACTTTTAAAAAGAAAACGATTGCGTCATGCATCTAGTCATTCCTGTTAACCAATGACGTAATTCTACCGAGTCACTGGTTTTCATGTCTGGCCCAGGCAACCCATTCCATGCTCTAGGGAAGAAGGAGCGTTTGTACAAATTTGTTATAGCATAGGGAGCCAGGAGTATGCCTCTATCTCTGTGTCTTTCAGAGTATTTTATTAAATTTTGTTTTTGAATTTGAAGAATATGGTTAAGTGTTATATGTATAATTGCTACTTTACTTTTAAGTCTTTTAACCTGAAGGCTTTCTAAATTTATTTATTTAGCGAAATTTATTTGTTCAGTTTTTTTTTTGTTACTCTTTTGAACTAGAGATAACAGGCCAACGGTATAGTTCTTATAAACAAAGCAACAGAACTCTTTTAAACACAATCAAAAGTCACTTTTTACCTTTACTTTTGAAAAAGGAATACAACTCTTTAAATCAAAAACTGACTGAAGTAATGTAGTCTATATACACAGGAATTAAAAACAACAAAATTACTTTAAAATAAATATTCAGAAAGATAAAATACTTTTCATTTCGAATCACGTCGGTACACTGATTTAATACCAGACGTTGATACGACTTTTCCTATCTAGATCTTCACCACTTTCATGACGTAATCGCATTAGTCGGCCACCTAGTGGAACTCTTCAAAGTCTGAGATAGGAAGAATAGTGTCCTACTTTTTTATTCCCCCACTACTTATTTTCTAACGTAGATCTTCAAGCAGCTTATTAGAACATACTGACGACTGACTATAGATTTTTTATTGTGACCACCGACTTCCAACAGAAACCCATTTTAAAAATCTCATGGAAAAAGTATGGCAGACTTATAGTCTGGAACCATAGACTAGTAAATCACACACACACACAAAGCAAGGACACTAAACTATATATTCTTTTCCCTCAAACCCTAGTCTTTAGTTCCGTAGCTAGGGTGGGGGAATTGGTGTTTTTTTTTTTATATAAAAAATTTTGTGGGGGGGCCAAAAATTTTTTCCCCCCCCCCCCCCCCTCGGGGAAAATTCTTAGCTACGCCCCTGCTATGCTTGGATTAAGTTGAACTTTTGCACAATTATTCATAGTCAAGGACAATACATAAATCAATTAAAAAAAAACCCAACAACAGTTAATTAGAGGTAATTAATTAATTATTAATCGTGTTTTGTAAATAAAAGGGAGTTAAACCTTGCAGTATTGAGAGATATGTTAGTGATGTTGCAGTTTTTCCCCTTAGATAAGCCTTGTTTAAAAATAATTTATATTTGGCTTGCTTTAAACACTGTGTTTTTTTTGTGTGTGTAGCGCATGTTTTATGCTATAGCAAGCACATCGGGCTTTGGTCCAATCTATCGTGTAGACGTGTGTGTGTGTATGTGTGTGTGTGTGTGTGTGTGGGAGTATAAGAAGGATTCCGTGCTGTCTTTTGGCCGCTCAGCAAACACTCAGCTCACATCGGGGTTTGAACTCGAGCCCCCTTGATAGCTGTTTCATACCACTCAGCCACACGTTTTATATCAGGCTATCGAGTATTGCCATCACCTTCACCTATCTTTTAGTCTGTTGGGGCACCACACAAGATCTGTCAACCGACTTTCTCCATTTGCCTTGGATAGAATTTCATTCACTGACAGTCCTGTCCATTCTTTGATGTTGTCTTCCCATCGCTTTCTCTGTCTTCCTCTTCTTCTTCCTGGTACTGTCCCCTGTAGGAAGGTCTTTGCGATCCCTAAGTATCTTGTGGTGTGGCTATAGAGTTTGAGTCAACGTTGTTTTTTGACAGTGGTTAGCAGGTCATCGTGGGGTCCAATCGCTGTATTAATCCTGTTTCTAATCTCTTCATTCGTGATGCGGTCTTTCTAATTGACACCCAGGAACTTTCTTTAGCATCTCAGTTCCATTGCTAGGATCCTCCTCTCGAGCATGCAGAGACTTAATATAACATGTCACAAGGAAAGTATAAAGCCTAGATATAGCGGCAGAAATATTGAGTCGGAACAGAGAAAAGGCAATCATTTCACCCAAATAGGCCTACACAATGGAAAGAGTTTTGCAAAGAATGCCAAAAAATTTGATGATAAGTTTGACTCCAAAAGCTTGATTTTGTGTTTATTATACTCTTTAGACGCGTTGGCTGAGTTTGGCTTCCTAACTGAGTGTCCCGGGTGAAGTCTGGGATTATGAAATTTAGGATTTTTCGGGCATCCTTTGAGTTTAGTTAACTCTAATGGGTACCTGACTTAAGTTGGGAAAAGTAAAGGTCGTTGTGCTGGCCACATGACACCCTGTGCTCGTTAACCGTTGGCCAAAGAAACAAATAACCTTTAACATCATCTGCCCTATAAATCACAAGGTCTGAAAACTCATATTAAGAACAGAAACAATAAAACCAGAACAAGTGACAGATATTGTAGTTTTTTGTTTCAAACAGCGGCAACAGAGACAATTCGAAAACAGCAACTAGGAAACATAAACAACAACACCTGAAAAGTATTAAATAAAATATATATTTAATAATACTAAGAATGTTGTATATCTAAAGTAAGAATGCAACGAACTTTTAAAGTAAAAAAATAAGTGTGCTTATTTACCAGGACAAACACATAACAGCCTTCTACGTTTCAAGAGTCTTGTTCCTAATTCTACCAGTCCTTTCTCCACCAAACCTGAAAACGGACCAATGACAGCCTTCCCTGCTTCGCCCCAGATCCTTATTATTGTCTTCAGGTAGCACAAAAGACGGCTCCTAAGTTTCCAACAATGCAGTTTCTTATTCTGATCACTTGATACACTGCTCGTTCTTTTAATACAGTGTCTTCCTGTTCTGGTTCAATAGTGCTCTCGTACGCACCACAAGCACTGGTGCAAAGCAGGGTTACAACGCTAACAAAAATAAAAACAAAACAAAGCAAAAAAAAAAACAATTAAAACTAGCAGCCTTTATTTTATACAGGTCTTTTTTTTTTTAAATAGTACTTTTCTGTTTAAAAATACATACTTTTTAAACTTTGGATTCATCATCTTTTCTAAGATTTTTAACAATGTATCATTTCACTTGTGGTCAAACATTGGTCCAGTTTTTCTTTGTCCAAAACTAGAAGCGGATCAAAAATCTATAATAAACTCTTACAGATGTTCATCCTTAGGCTAAGGACTAAAAGCGTGATTAAAGGCACTGTTAGTGCCGGACTTCCGTTTATATAAAGTAGGCGTCAACCAGAGCGAATTTTTTCAGCCTTTATATCTCATTGCGTAAAAAGGAAAAATGAATGTTTATGTCTGGAATAATGATTTGTTGAGTGATGAAATCAAAAGTATCTGAATCCACGGATTTGGCTGTATAGCACTCGATTGAATGGGTCTCCATTGACTTGGCTGTATAGAACTCCACTGACTTTGCTGTATAGCACTTGATTGAATGGGTCTCCATTGACTTGGCTGTATAGGACTCCATTGACTTGGCTGTATAGCACTTGATTAAATGGGTCTCCATTGACTGGGCTGTGTAGGACTCCATTGACTTGGCTGTATAGGACTTGATTGAATGGGTCTCCATTGACTTGGTTGTATAAGACTTGATTGAATAGGACTCTAGTCTTCACCAGGATTCGAATCCGGGACCCCCGGTTCAGTATCCAAGTGCTTTACCGAGCCACCGCGCCTCTCGAGCTGATATAAGCTTTGTAAAAAATAATACCTCGTTCTTTAGTAGACATTATGGAAAAAAATTGACTTTTTTTAGAAAACGCAAGAACGACAACTTGTCAGTTGTTTGTTGTTTCTCGAAATACCATGAAATCTTGTGACATTACAGAAATATTTTCTAGACAAAGCAACCCAGCAGAGATAGTGATAAACAATACACCGTTCAACAGTTATATTCTTATTATTATGGTCTTAATACTATGATTTCTAAGCAAACGGTCATTCTCCGACACTCTGAGCGTCATTAAAGAAAAACAATAAACATCGTTGTCTCCCTTGACAGTGTTCACGTCAGGAACTGCCCTCCAAAGGATAATCAGAGATTTCTTAGCTGTCTGCGGGCTCGGTTGTCTCCCTCTTTAGGCTACTAGCACACAAAACGATATTGTCATCTTTCCATGGTTTGTTATTTTACTTCTTATATCAATTGTCTAAAACGTCATTGTCACTTCTCTTTAAGCAGAGATTAACTAAAAGAAAGCTCCCAAGATCAAAGAAAGCATACTGAAATTAATCATTAAAGATTCACTTACATCTTTTGACTATCAAAGAATTTTGTTTTTCCTGAAATCGATTATGAATGAGAATAACTTGCCGCTTGAGTACTTTACAAAATTTAAAAGACGATAATATAATCCCACTTCCACACAAACTTAAATACTAGAGAAAAACAACAAAACGACAACAATAACAAATCATACACACATACAATACATGCATTTATACAGTTTGATATGCACATTTTGACAAGTCTATTTTTTTTTCTCTTAAAATAATTTTTTTTGTTTCTCATTTTGGGAAAAACCTGGCCAATCATAACATAAGGCTTCCCCTGGGCCAATTGTTACAGACAGTTGAAGAACGTGAGTGTCGTCTTAAAGGGTTTAGAAGACATTATCTGAAATCGTAAAGAAATTGTTCAGAGATTTGGCAAATTATTTTCATCATTATGAAAGAAACATAAGATGTCTGTGAACGTATTTATAAATCTATCATAGATTTCCGCACATTGGGCAGTGTAGATAATAAAATAAAAGCCTAAGCAGCTAAAACCTTCATTGTTTTGTTTGACAATTTTCGGATGTTTTCAGTTTTGAAGATAATATGTAGGCTATGTCACATTATTACTTCTATATCAATAAAAAACACAGATGTTTAAAAAACATGAAAGAGAACACGGACAGTAGACTACACGACACACTAAGAATAGACTTAGGAAACACGAGAACACACTGTACATTAGAACAAGGGAGACTACACGAGGAAAACACACATCCTCATCAATGATGGGTTAAATAAACACATAAATAAATAAACACATAAATGTAACAATGTAGTCCAACCTCCAGAAGGACGTTACAAATGTTAAACATTTACAGAAACCTTCTCACCTTCCCTGTCTATGCAACATTTTATGCACTCTTTTCACGACTCAAATTGTTACTACATTTTCCTATGCTACTAAAGGCATTGTAGGGATAACATTTGTAGTTTTTATTATTTAAAAAATATAAATTAAGTCAAACCGAAGTAACAAGAAATTAATAAACACGTAGGCACAAAAGAAAAACACAAATTTAAATACGTTTAGCAAATCTAGTAGGCTAAAAAAATCAAACAAGAAAAAAAAATTGACAAGAAAAAAAATGCTTCTTAGAAAATCTGGTTATCACATTATTATCTTCAACATAATGGCAATGTCTTCGATTCCTAAGATTAAGGCTGCGTGCAGTGGTTCACACGACTAAGTATATTCAGTTGCGACCTGCATATTTTTCCTCATTCATGCAAACAAAGCGGTCTATTTAAGCTATATCTTCGACATACGGTAGTAAAAATAAGAAATATCTGCTCCTTTGTATTTCTCTTTACAATACGAAATATCTGCTCCTTTCTATTTCTCTTTACAATACGAAATATCTGCTCCTTTGTATTTCTCTTTACAATACGAAATATCTGCTCCTTTGTATTTCTCTTTACAATACGAAATATCTGCTCCTTT
>JADKLZ010000728.1:28799239-28816013 GCA_021533235.1 Biomphalaria straminea
AACATGTTAAGTAATGATTCTATACTGTTCACATCGGCCTCCGACAAAACCTGTTAAATCGTGATTCTCAAAAAACCTGGTTATTGGTGAAATTTATTTTCTTGACCCAGTGGTATCACGGCAGTGTGATCCTACACAGATATTACAAGCAGCTAGAGAAATTAGAGGCCCTCGAAATGCAGTGTGCAGGTTTCAGAAGGGTAGAAACACTCGACATGGTCGTGGTGCGTTTTCTACAACTCGGCGTGAACATTTTCATGCAATGGTTGCCCGCATATTGTGGCGTGGTTAGCCACGACATGACCGAGCTACTCGAAAAAATCGCGGTCCAGATGTCACTCACGCGTGGTGAACCGTGCACCTACCGAAAGTGTACAATCCCTGGCCGACAAAAGATTGTTGGCGATTTGGTACGATGGCTGGGATGCTTCCGATAAAGGCCGTGAGCCCCACAGGCTGATGAGTAGACCAGACAGAAGGGATGCGTGGTGGCAACTTAATCGTGCGGAACAGGCCGTCCTAGCTCATTTAAATTTGATGATTAGTTTGGACGGTTTTGAGAAAACTACCACACACGGTGCCGCCACTGCATCGAGAACGTAGAAACAATAAACCTCATTCTTTATGAATGCCGCGTTCTGCATGAAAGACTCTCGGGACAAGGATTAGAGAGAGAGAGAGGACTAGTTTGTGTGCGGCATTAGGACTGTCCTTGTACGAAGACAAAGCTACCTTAAAACTCACTGCCCGCTTCCTTTCACGTGCTCAAAGGGAATTATTCTGAGCATGGTTCGTTACCAATGGGGTTTCTGGTTCGGTACCCGGACTAAGCAAATCTAATTAAAAGCCTAGTACGTCACAAATTAAATTCATTTGCATCCTTATACACAGTAAAACTCTGTTCACGTCTAAAACATCGCAATTTTTAGAACCCTTGCAATAATTGGCTACAATGTATTTAACTCTGAAAGATACACTATCTTACAGCTCGTTTTCAATATTTTTATTGCCTTTGAGCTTGAAAGCCCCATGGGCAAGTGAAATCATTTTAATTTTATTTTTTCTGCGGCTAATGTGTGCTTCACACTCAGCACAGGACCTGGACTCTCTTAATTTCCCAAACGAATTGTCAAGTTGACATTAATTCTGAGTCCAGTCATAAATGTCCCCAAATCTTCACTTTAATTATCAAGTGAAAAAAGTTCAAGCAATTTATTTAATTTGAAGGGAATGTTTAAAAATAAAAATTCAGGAGAAATAAACCACAATGAGAGAGAGACAGAGAGAGAGAGAGAGAGAGAGCTAGAGAGAAAAAGAGACAGAGTGATAAAGAGAAAAGGAAAGAGTGAGATAGTAAGAGAGAGGGAAGGATAGAGAGAGAAAGAGAGGAGGAGAAAGAGAGAGAGAGAGAGCGACAGAATGGGAAAGAGACATGGAAAGAGTGAGAGAGTGAGATATAGGGAATAAAAGGAGAGAGAGAAAGAGTGGAGAGAGAGAGAGAGAGAGAGAGAGACAGAAGAGAAATTGGGAAGAAATAAAGGCCAGATTTGAAGTCAGAGCATGCGTGATGCGTATATGTGTGTGTGTGTTTGAGGGAGAGTGAAAGAGCGAGAGAGAGAATTAAGGGATAAAAGTGAAGTTGAAAGTGTGAATGAAACAGAGAGAGAGAGAGAGAGAGAGAGAGAGAGAGAGAGAGTGGAGAAAGATTGTATTCTAGTGATAGTGTGTGTGTATGTGTGTCTTTGTTTAAGAGACAGAGAGAGAGAGAGCGAGAGGTAAAGAGAAGACAGAAAAGAGGGTCGAATGGGAAGGCACAGCTTATGTGTGTGTGTGTGTATGTGTGCTACAGAGAGGGAGAGAGTAAGAGTTACGTTTATTTTGTAACAAAGGCTATAACTTGTAACAAATTTGTGACATTATAAATAACACAAGAGGCCATTGTTCGCCTTCATCAGATGACCTAAGTGACCTAATCAACCTCGAACATCTACACTCGCAATTAAAAGAGAAATTATCTTCTTTACAAATCTACACCTCCGGAATTCATCAGCCGACCAGTGTCAATCAAGACTGGTGTATCTACCAAACATCTTGCAGGGAGTCCGGAATCACACACAGGACAAGAAGAGGACAACGATCACTCTGCTGCGGGAGCAGGAATTGTGGACATTATAGTTAGCACAATAATGACATCCACTGGTTCAAGTTGGTGCTCTTATCTTGCTGACCTGCTTTTTCAAGACTATTTCGCTTCAGAAAGCGAAGTACTCTAAGGTCATCTTTTCTTTTCTAGGTCTGTAAAATTGTTTTTGGACATCACTTCTTCTTCTAGCCAGTTTTTTTGATGCTGATATGTGAGCTCTTGTGCAGACTGTGCCAAGAAAAAATAGTGTTCTGTTTTTTTTGTATGTTGCAACTTTCATACTTGGAACATACACAGTATGCTAGGTCCAATCTCTTTTGAAGGCGATGGGGGGGGGAATCTGGAAGGTTTTCATGCTACCTTTCGGCGCTCAGCAGTCAAAACTCTCCTCTAGTCGCAGTATTCTTACTCGATCCCTTTGATTAGTAATCCAAGTCGAACTTATAGTTTTTTATTAGACAAAATCAAATGCTCTTCAGTAATAATGAACGAGATGGATGCTCATGGGAAGGGATTATCTTCTCTTTTGCAGGTGGCGCTAGGGGTTCAAGGTCCTACCACACTATGATAACTTTTCCAATAGCATCCAGAATGAAATGCTGATTTAAACAACAAAACAACTAAACAATAATTCATTAAGCTATAGATGTACGTGTGGAGTCACCCCCTTAGGCAAACTTCGTTTTTTTTAAAAATGTATTTTCGTATCTGCTCGTTCCTGTTTAACTCTATTCTCAAAGCGACCTTAGTGAGCCTAGATCCCGTATAAATAAAACTACACAACACCAAAAGCAACTACAACACGCACATCTACCTTGACTTATAAATAACACATTACTTCAAAAGAGAACAAAATTCACACTATTGACGTACCCATCCCTGGATATATTTGTTAAATGCTGACTTTGGTTTTGCTGGCTGATTCAGGCAACCCGCTCCATGCTCTAATGTATTTCGGGAAAAGGGAGCAATGTATCATATATAGAAAAAGAAAAGAGTCTTTCTGTTGTTTTTAAATTTGGTTTTGCTCTGGTTTTTGTAAGTTATGATTCAGTACCTACATTTTTTTCTTGTTTTTTTTATTTTTATTTTTAAAGTCTTCTGACCTTACGTGTCTCTAAACTTGGTGATTTTCTAATGGTGTGACTCTAGCCAATTGCAAATATTTCATTTCTAATAAATCTCATGGCTCTATTTTTGCGTCTATTCTAGTAACATAGGCAAAATATATAGGTCACAGCAGGGGCTGCGTAGCCACGGGAAATACTGCATTCCTCACTAATCTTTGGATTTGACGGCAATCTTTATTATTATTATGTTTTCTTGAATTGAGGGATCCAGACGACACGTATAAAAATATTCGCTCCAAGGTTAAATAGGATTTTGATTTTTTACACATATAATATACACGCACATACACGCACATACACGCACATATATAGATAGATATCGGCAAGGGCATTTCAAGCCCAGTAAACTTAACCTTTCAGAGGTCACACAAAATATAAAAATAAAATACTTTTTTTTACCTGCTAAATAGCAATGACCTTTCATAACTAAATTAGCCTGTGTCGCAATGTCTTGGGATAAATGTGGGAGTTGATTTCATTTATTACTGTCTGGGTGGACATCGTCTATATAGGTCAGTAATGGACAGATGCTAAAAGCCGGAGGGACTGCCGACTTGGAGGCGAGAGTCAAGGGCAGTTACTCTTGAGAAATAAGAGAATCCCGTGAAACAGCTGTTATTTTTCACTTTTGAAAATTATAAAACTTTCATCGAAAATAAAATGAAAGGAAAGGATAAAAAAAAAAGCCGACATAAAATCTTAAAATTTTCGATGTTCTTGTGTTGCTTTGATTTCAAAAAGTGGAAATATTTTTGAACATTCAAGTGAGGAATAATAATTTTCATAAATTCATTTCTGGCGTTTCTGGATAAAAAATATTTGGACTACAAATTAGAGGATCGCGTTACAGTAAGTGAACACTTTTTTAAAACATATATCTACATCTGCCATGCGGCTAGCTGTACAACTTATTGGTGTCCAGTTCGAATCCCAGTGAAGACTGAGATTTTAAATTTTTTAAAGATTTTTAGACGCCTCCTGTACTTTAGAGAAGCTTAATGTATCAGTCTCTATGATGGTATGTACATGCGGCATTTACGGTGCTGGTGGCCGCGGATTGTACTACGATGCGAGTCGTAAAATTGAGTTATTAGATTCTAGATGCCCTTCTGCATGCCTTTATCGTCAGCCTACCATGTTAAACTTTTAATTTTGACTCTCTCTTAATTGACGATACCTTCGTTGATTTGACCTCAATAAATGAAATTAATGTTTAATTGTATAAACTTTATTTTATATAACAAGAGCACATTTCCTCTCTCTCTCCCTTTCTCTCCCCTCTCTCTCTTTCTCCCTCTCTCTCTCTCCCTCCCTCTCTCTCCCTCCCTCTCTCACTAACTCCCTCTCTCTCTAGCTCCCTCTCTCTCTAACTCCCTCTCTCTCTAACTCCCTCCATCTCTCCCTCCCTCCCTCTCTCTCCCTCCCTCTCTCCCTCCCTCTCTCCCTCCCTCTCTCTCTAACTCCCTCTCTCTCTAACTCCCCCTCTCTCTAACTCCCTCTCTCTCTAACTCCCTCCCTCTCTCCCTCTCTCTCCCTCCCTCTCTCTCTAACTCCCTCTCTCTCTAACTCCCTCTCTCTCTAACTCCCTCCCTCTCTCCCTCCCTCCCTCTCTCCCTCCCTCCCTCTCCAACTCCCTCTCTCTCTCCATCCCTCTCTCCCTCCCTCTCTCCCTCCCTTCCTCTCTCTCCCTCCCTCCCTTACTCTCTCTCTCTCCCTCTCTTTCTGTCTCCCTCTCTCTCTCTCTCCCTCCCTTCCTCTCTCTCTCTCTCAATATGATGGTACAATGAAGGTGTTAAGATTGTCAGACTGATATCTTGTTGGTATAAAAAGAACGTTATTGTGGACCGGTCGGGTTGGGAGGCATCTGGGAGAAGTTTTCCGTGCTGTCTTTCCAAAAGTCCATTCTTCTTCTTTTTCCTGGTACTGTTTCCTGAAGGAAAGTCTTTGCGAGCCACGAAGATCTTGTAATATGGCCGCATTTAACCTGCTTTTTTTTACGATAGTTAGCAGGTCATCATGGGGTCCAATCGCTGCTATCTCTAATCTCTTGGTTTGTGATGCGGTCTTTGAATCATATACATTTTGTAAATAAACACGAACAAAAACATATCTAAATATTTTTTTATTTATAAAGGATTCATCTTGAAAGTAGATGCGTGTAGAAACACATTTTTTGAACAAGTTTCCACTCGTAAAAGATGCTCAGATCTTTTCTGTCTTGTGTCTCTTGCTAGTTTCTTCTCTCTCTTTAACTTTCCCACCAGCATTTATTAACTTGAATTACGACAGACCGTCTCGTGATTTCAACAGAATCCCTTCAGCCTACACAACCAAAACTATCCGCTCCCCTTTTCTCATTTGTTACACCTGAAACATGCACGTAACTCCAATACAGTTCAATACATTGTGCATTCATAAATTATGATTCATGAGCAGCATTATGCTGCATCAGAATATTAGTTTTTAAATAGGTGATACATACAAGCTCGGTCCATTTCTTTCTTATGGATGGATCAAAATGAAATTGCATTCGAATCTAGACCACACACAAGAGTTTATATCTTTGGCAATGATAGAATTTTTCAACTTGAGAATACAGAGTGTATTATTAATGTTAATGACGTTGTAATATTGATAGAAAAAAAATCTATTTGGACTACTCTATCTTTTTTCGATCAAAAGATACTTTTATCTCCCCTGATGCTTCCTTTTTAATCTCCCTTTACTGTTCTCTTTAAAAATGCTCTTTTGATAATTTCCTGGGCGGTGTGTTTCTTAAAATGTCTCTCTTTCTTTCTTTTTTTTTCTTTTCACACACATACACACACACACCGTATCTCTTATTTCTTTTTATATACCTCTTTCAATCTCTTTTTCTGTCTCCCTATGTGTTCCTGTCTCTTTATTTTTTTCTCTTTTTTCTTCAATATTTATTTCTTTGTAATAAGAATTTTCTCTCAATCCAGAAACTTTGGAAACATTTACTGTTCCATAATTCTCCATTTTAGCCACAACCGTCTGTCTGTTCGTCTGTCTCTCCGTCATGGAGATCGGGTTGTAGTTGTTGATAAGTTTTTAGTTCATATAGATTCTGATATTCTCGCTGAAAATATTAATAGTTGCTTTTTTATTTGCCTGAGTGGACCGCCTCGGGGTCCGATATGAGTTTGAGTTTCCACACAAACTATCTTTGTAACTTTGTTTTTATTAAATTAGATTGGGAAATGTATTAAATTCGCTGCTCACTTTTAATAAAATAAAATGTCCTTGGAATGGATTATAACATTACAACATTTGTAGTTGTTGCTTTTTTTTCTGCCAAAATCCATTATTAAATTATTTAATTTGGCTCTTTAAAAAAACTAATTCGGCTTAAAGTTTGCACGAGAGCTGAGGGCGAGTCTCTCATCCAATGGCAATAAACTTTTAGAATGTGACGTAATATAAAATCAGCAGATCTCAAATTAAAAAAAAAAATAAATTGTATGTGTACGGTGAGTGCACGTGTGTAATCTTTGCGCGCGTGTGTGTATTTCAATTACTGATTTCAATGCAAATAGATGTAGACCATGATAGATCCACATACCATATGTTTTATCAATGTTGATTGAATAATATTGCATGATGCGTAAGCATAGACATGTTCACCTATTCTGTCTCAGAAAAATAGTGAATGGGAAGCAAAAACTACCTTCAAAGAGCGGCCATATATTATGTACACACAATCCTGGATGCAGTCCCAGCTGCAGAATGAATGACTCCGGCATCGAAAGACTTTTTTTATGGTGCCTTAAACAAAGAGAAGGGCTCACAGGGCGGACAAAAAAACGCTGCAGGGACTCTCAATCCCTCAACCACCTTAAGTTCCCCTTTCAGACCATGTGGTCTATAGGGCAGATGATGTAGAGGTCATCTGATTCTGTGGCCTACGGTTAATGAGGGTGTCATGTGGCCAGGCCAACGACCAACCGCCTTTACTTTTCCCCAAACAGGGATTTGAACCCGGGACCCCCGGTTCAAAAGCCAAGCGCTTTACCGCTCAGCCACCGCGCCTCCTTCAACCAAATGAAATAGACAAAAATGTGGTGATCAGAACACAGTGAATTTTGCAGGTCTTAGTTCGCTACAAATCTTGCTTGATGCCCCAACGGTCCATCAGACTAAGGGATAGGTAACAGGTAACATTTCGCTTTTATTGCTCTAATGATATTCATGTATTCGTGTAATGATCTACTTCCAAAATGATGACACTGTTAAAGTTTCCCTTTCAGACCTTGCGATATAAAGGGCGGGTGATGTTAAAGTCACATGTTTCTGTAGCCAGCACAACGACCAACCGCATTTCCTTTTTCCCCGACTAATGTCAGGTACCCATTAGATCTGGGTGGACTCATAAGCGCCCAAAGATCCCAAAATTGAAAATCCTTATCTTTAACAGGATTCGAACCAGGGACCGCCGCTTCAGAAGGCAATCGCTTTACCGCTCAGACACTGGAAGCGGTCTAAGTGTATTTCTAATTGTGTGGGGGCAGCTGTGGTCAACAATTAACTAGTATCGTCTAAATCAGTGGTCTTCAACCTTTTTTGGCCTACCGCCCCCTTTTCGTATTTTTTTAAATAAAAAATTCCGCCAGCGCCCCCCTCTAAGAAAAACACGTGAATCGTGAGAAGGCAAATATGAACAAAATATCATCAATTTATTAATTTTTATGCAATCAATAACACGTATCCTGCACGGAAGACGACCGCAGGCCAAAGGCGATCTTCTTTGGCGAGCTTAGAGTAGGAGGAGTTACAGAGGTGCCCACCTCGTTAGCGCTATAAAGATCCACTCAGGCGCCATTTCACCCTCACTGGCATAGAGGAAAGTACCTAACAGCCTTCCCTAGCAGCAGATGTCCTCTGAAAGAGGCAGTTGGAGAGTTGTCACAAAAGCTGCGGGACAAACATTTGAGACTCAAAGAAACGTCATTATTGAAGACAGGTGCAAAAGATGGAAAGAAAACTTAAATTGTGCCTCTGCTATGACATCCAAACCTGGCGAAACACGTTTATTTCAAGAATGATCTGCTGTTATGTGCCTCTGCTATGACATTGAAACCTGGCGACATATATGTCCTACTCGTGAATTAGCACGTCAAATAATGGCTTCTTTTCTTGTCTACCCTGGGGACCTCCCTCTGACATCAACAATATCTAGCTTCATATTTTACCCCATCCATCCCGTGACGTAATAAATGAAAGCCTGAATTGACTTTGAATTGTGACATAGAGGCTAGTCTAGTATTGATTACTGATATTGGTTTTAAAAACTGGTGAAGGGGCGTAGGTAGGAAGTTTCCATCGTTTGGGGGCCCGGGGCTTGATCTTTTTGGGGGCCCCTTCATTTTTGCGTAATATTAAATTTTTAATATAAAAAAACACTCATTAGGGGGGCCCCACTCAAGTGGGTGTCCAAGGAGATTCTCAAATTCTATCTCTCCCCCTACCCTAGCTACGCCACTGATCGGGTGTTGCTAATAGACTTACAGGCAGATGTTTCAATTATGCGATAGGTCTTGCTGATATGATGTTTCGTAGCAAAACAATCGTTTACGTCAAAAATTGTCGCCCATACTTTAGGTCGTCATAGAAACGTTTTGGTGTCGTGATGGGTGAGTGGTAAGGACATTGACTTCCGAACAGCGATGTCTCGGGTTCAAATCTAGGCTAAGACCGGTATTTTAAATTTTTAGATTCTTAAGACCCCCCCCCCCCCGAGTGTACCCAACTCTAATAGTTACCTGCCTTTAATTTGGGAAAGTGAAGGCCGTTGGTCGATGTGATGGCCACATGACACCCTCGTTAACCGCCGGCCATAGAAACAGATGGCCTTTACATCATCTGCCCTATAGATTGCAATGTCTGTAAAAGGTATTTTCATTTGTTTAAATTTTAATATTTATCAATGACTCTCACTTATCCCTTAGTCTATTGGAGCCTTGGGGCACCACGCAGATCTGTCGACCGTCTTTCTCCATTCCTCTCTGCGTTTAGCCTGGATAGAACCTCTTTCAATGCAGGCCCGTCCATTCATTTATGTTGTCTTCCCACCGCTTTCTCTTTCTGCCTCCTCTTTTTGTCCTGGTACTGTTCCCTGAAGGAAGGTTTTTGTGAGCCCCAAAGACCATTGAAGTACCAGGAATGTAATATCAGTACAATTTACATCAGTCCCGTGATGAATATGGAGGCGTATCTGATAATAATATTAAGCTCAAACTTTAAACTAGATTAATGAACGATCCGAGCAAGAAGTAATTATCTTCCCTTTAGAAGTAACATTTATAGTTTAAAAGCTACGATGCAAGTGTGGCAATATCAAAGCAAACAAAAACATTAACTTTCAAATGCATTAATTCTTTTTATTTATATTCTTTTTTTTATTATTATTGCATGGCAAAATGTTGCCATGGAAACGACAGCCCTAATGGAGTTGTATAGATCGTTCTCACTGCTTTTCGCTCTGAGTGTTGACTTTTCATTCTTGGACTGGAGTGCCAATAACCTCTATAAAATATATGTGATCTATATATGTTGATCAGAAATATTTGGCCAAAATAAGCGAGCTATAGTAAGCTTTAAAACGGACATAGCATCCAATTCTAACAGTACATATGAAGACATTGAGGAATTGAACTCTTCTACATTCTACAGATATCTAGGGATTAGCCAGAACGCCACTATTAACCATTAAAAAAAAACAGACAGGAGGTTATCGAGTCAACCGATTACTTATTTTAATAGGATACATCTGGTTTGACTGATAAGACGGTGGATGTTAATCTTCCAGATTTACTGTTGATTAAAAAAAAATGAAAATGAGTCCACCCAACTCTGATGGGTACCTGCCTTTAGTTTGGGAAAGCAAAGTCGGTTGGTCGTTGTGCTGGCCACATAACACCCTGCTCGTAAACCATTGGCCAAAGAAACAGATGACTTTAACATCGTCTGCCCCATAGATCACAAGGTCTTAAAGGGAAACTTTTTCCAGTTCAATCTCACTGATCTATATGGCACATATAGCTTCTGCCAACAGCTATACCTCTCTCGTCAGAGACGTCTGTAGACCGATCTATTTTTAGATGACCGAGTTTCAAGAAGATATCTGGAGTATTATAAGTCATCACTGGATGAACTTACATTTATAATATAGGCCTAGAACTGAAAACGTTTTAGAACTATTTAGATATAAAACGCTAATGATAAAATAAGACTAATTTGGCTTTTTTTCGTCAGACTTTAAAAAAAAATAAATTCAGTCTGAATTAAGAAACCCCGCTTAAGTAAATCTCTAGAGTTACTGGATGATGGAGCTTTCCAAGTAGGGAATTGTGCTAACAAAGTTAAACATTGATATAGAAGAGCTCCCCCTTTTTAGACTAAAATAGAATTTTTCAACTGAATTCTGAAAAATAACGTTTCCTCTCCCTGAATGTTTAATTAAGTTGACGAGTCAGAAAACAAAAATTTTTGTAGAATTTAAGTGAACAATGGCAACAGGAAATAAATGGATTTCACTTTCTAGTAAATATCTTTATTTGATTAAGTAATTATATAGGCTAGTGACAAAGTAAATAAATCAACAAGAAAAACATTTAAAAATAAATAGTTTGTTTTAAAGATAATACCACCATTATTGAAATTCAAATATAATAAAAAATAATAAAAGAAAACATAAGTTTAAAAATGTTTGGATCAATTCGGGTGATGAGCCCGTAAATCCTTCAACTTCTAGAAATTAATCATTTTTCATTTGTCAGGGAGCAAACTTAACTTCAGCAGCTATTTATTGGTAGAATTGGTACGTCCATTATATGGACATCTAGATCAAAGACTAGACTTTGAGTTATGAGACTTTAAAACCTTATGATGTACTCTTTGATCTAGAATCTAGATTTAATCTATGTTAGATTTACGTAAAAATATAGGCAACACTTATAAACTTCAGTAAAATTGAAGAAACTTTAAATTTACTCAGTTAAGGCATATTTTAAGTGGGAAGCGTGGTCGAGAGGCTAAGTGCGGCTTGAGTTTGGCTTGCTTGACTACCTAGAAGGGGGCTCGAGGTTCGACACCCAACTCGGGCAGAGTTGTGTTTACTGAGCGCCCGAAGGCAGCACGGGAAACCAACTCCTAGATACCCTCTCCCCCCACTGATTCACAAATGAAATTGGACCAAAGCGCTCTGAGCATGCTATAAGCATGAAAGTAGCGCTATATAAAAGCTATAATAATAATAATAATAATTTGCGGTAATACGGTAGACTACGCCATGTTGGCTCTAGACCTAGATATACGTTCCAGCCAAATGGGCATGTATTTATTTTTTACTTTGAAAACAAATGTAACGGTCAATCTAAGAGTTTTCCTCGTGTGGCCAATAAGCTAGTAATTCTTTTTCCTGCCATATATATCAACTGTTAAATTTCTTGGAAAATCGTTAGAGCCGTTTTTGAGATCAGCTGTCTGTCAGGGAGGGTTTTTTCAGGATCTGGACTCGTCTCGACGTCTAGGGTATGAAGTCTTGCCCGGGCCTACCCTATCACTGAACAGTTTAAGCTAAACATAGTGCAACGGCATGAACAAGTAAATGCCGACTATAAGTCATTCAACTGAACGCTGCCAAGTTATATCAGCTGAACAACAATGATATAAAGTCAACAGTTTAATGAGTGATAAAATGACATGATATGAAATACAATAGATACTATCAATGAATGCGGGTTAACAGCTAGTATTCATAGTACACAAGTTAAATATGACATATTATATAATTACTTAAAGTTCACATAGCGCACCTCAAACTCAGTGACATAGCTCAATAGATGCCATAGATGCGCGGGCCCTACACTCTTATAAACAACACACTTTCAGAATTAGACATGACCATGACAGAGTCCCAAAGCCTGCGTCCCTATTACGAAAGATAAATAATGTTAGGATCGCCGTTCACACGATACTAGAAATGACAATTTAAAACTACACCACGACAAATAACAACTAAATACTAACTTACCCAAAACTGGGGAAAACAAACACCAAAAACATAGCACCGTCAACAAAGCAGTCACCATCGACCCACTCACACAGAGGCAACCAAAAATGACAACAAATCGCACCTTAGAAACAGATACTCGCGACAACTTATGGTGCAATGAAGGGAATACTAATCGATATATGCGTAAACAAGATGTGCACGACACTGTCCATGTTCCTTGTTCCAGGTTTCTGAATGTTCAATGAAGTTATGACTGTAAAAATAGATGTATAGAGAGATAAGAAATGACGCCATTAAAGGTGATATACGTAGTTAAGAATTAAAGTCACATTTACAATTTAATGAACCAGTAAGATAAATTGAGAACTCAGGTTGGCTTCTTGACCGACGGTATGCGCTCCAGACTGTTGCTCCAAATTTGGCCTTGTACATGGCAGGGACCCCGCAATTTACTATAAGCATATCACTATCTGTCTTATCTTATATAATACAGACGTTACTTTAAAAAAGAAGATGATTACGTCCTACACTTCATTCATTTAGTCATGCATTTAGTCATGCATATTAACCAATAACCATGGCCAGCCATAGAAAATAAGGTAATCCTCACTAATCTTCGGACTCGAAGACAAGCCTTATTCATCAGTCATGTCTCTTGTCGCAGGCTTTTAAAGATGCAGGACTTAAAGGGTTAACATATTTAGTATATCGTATGATCGACGTAACTTTTTTTTACCTACTGTCGCCTATTCAATTTGAGTTGCTTCCTATGCATCGCTGTATCATAAATATTACTATAATGATCTAATTAATTGTTATAATTGCTATTGTAAAGAAATTAGAAGAGTGAGCTCACAAGCATCCATCAAATAGGGGCTCGCAATTCGTAAGGTGGGTCCTGATCATTGTAAATGCTTTTGTTTTAATCAGATAGACCACTCCAGGAAGTCATGACGTACACTGACCTTGACACAGTTAGTGTATCGACTCAATCTGATACCTCATGACATTGACTCCTTCCCTTTCACATTCTTAACCTCTCTCTTTATCCCCCCTTCCCAATATCGTCACGTGCTCTCTCTCTCTCTCTCTCCTCTCTCTCTCCATCCGCTCACTTGTCACTCCGCCAGTTACTCCATGAAGACTGAATACAAGAGAAAAAAAAATCTTTAAGCCTACCCTCTAGTTACGCGCTCTTGACAAGATGGCTGCTTTCTATTTACAGTTATCAAAGATGAGTTAAATTTTCGTTTTGTTGAATTAAAATAGAACAAAATTACTTTAAAAGTTATTAAACTAATAAGCTAACACATTTAAATTATAGATTTAGCTAAATTCAGCATTATTTCCACTAATTAATTCAAATTAACAAGTTTTGGTTAGGGACTAGATTCTACTTTCACTTTGTCTCACTACGTGACTTAGTCTCTTGAGATCTAGACCTAGACTTACAATTTAATTTAATTTAGATCTACTAATACTACTAATAAAAACTAATAATAACTAAAACCATTATACTATATGGTTAGCTATACTCGTAAATATATTCAATATATTATATTATAGTTATACTATATAATATAGACATAAACATAGAACTAACAACTAGTATTTATTAATTAATATAATCTAGAATCTAGTATTTATATATTTTATTCTATTAAAGTAACTGGACTAGATCTAGTAGATATCTATATTAATATTCTGAATAAACCAGTGTCATTGTAAATTAGCTTTCACTTTAGACTTAACTTAGGGCTTAGGCTTTGTAAACTTTAAACTAGATATATTTAGACTAGCCACTAGACCTTTAAAACCTTAAATCAAAACAGCCAACATGAAATTGCTCTGGCTACTTATTCTTATAGTTTCAAAATACACACTAGCTGAACACAGATCTAGATCTACCTTAGTTAACACAACAGTTATAATCAATCATCACACTACAGATCAATGCAACTTCAAAAACAATCAAACATACATATCCATAACATTAAAAAAGATTACCCATCACAAATGGAAATTCTCAATTAGACACAGCAAAAACAAATACCTATCACTCTTAATATTAATAGCAGGAGACGTAGAGTCAAATCCAGGACCTAGATCTAAAGATAGATGCAACATCTGCAAAAAAGTATGCACTATGAAACAGAAAGCCATTCAATGCGACACCTGTGATGAATGGTACCACGCATCATGTCTCCATATGAATACACCTGTGTATTATGCCTTAGGCAGCAAAGACGCTTCGTGGCACTGTGTACCATGTGGGTTACCTCAGTTTACATCAGGACTGTTTGATTCCTTTGATGCGGACACTTCTAACCCATACAACATCCTAAACATCATCACAAACCAAACTCACCAACCACTAGCCAGATCCACTCCTGTTAAATCTAAAACTAATACAACACCCTCTTTAAACAAACCTACTAAAGAAGAAATACCAAATTACCTTAAAACATTAGTGATAAATTTTCAAAGTATTAGAAATAAAACAGCAGACTTGGAAGTTTTATTACAATGTGAGAAACCAGATATAGTTGCAGGAACAGAAACTTGGCTACATCCTGAAATTTACAATGCAGAAATCTTCAACTGTAATTATGAAATTTTTAGAAAAGATAGGGCTGATAATCATGGAGGAGTTCTCTTAGCAATAAAAAACACTCTTATAGCAGAAGAAATCCCCTTACCTAACTCAAAAAATATAGAATCAATTTTTTGTAAAATTAATACCACATCAACATCCCTAATAATAGGCAGTATTTATAGACCACCAAACTCTAGTTTAGACTACATGCAAGACCTATGTAATCAACTTACCACACTTAAAGAGACAAATAAAAATGCAGTCTTTTGGATTATGGGTGATTTCAACCTACCTGACATAAATTGGAAAACTCTAACCATAGACAAACACCAAAACCTCAAGGACATAAACGAACTTTTCATAGAAACTTTACACAACCTAAGTTTAGATCAAATCATTAAAAAACCAACTAGACTAAACAATACATTAGATCTATTCTTAACCAACAGACCTGGATTAGTAGTAGACTATGATATTATCCCTGGTCTATCAGACCATGAGATCATTAAAATACGCAGTCAGATAAAAGCAGTAGCCAATATTAAACCCAAAAGAAAAATCTTACTCTGGAACAAATGTAACCTAACACAATTACACCAAGCTACATTTAACTTTCAACAAACATTCTTATCAGAAAAAGACATTAACCAACCAGTTGATGACCTCTGGAATTTCATAAAAAACAATCTTAAAAACATTATAGAAAATCACATACCCACTAAATACACATCAAATAAAATAAATAAATGCTGGTTTAATAATAGATTAAAGAAGCTTTGTAAACAGAAGGAAAATCTATATAGAAAATTTAAAGAAACTAAGGCAGAAAGAGTTTATAAAAAGTACATAAAAATTAAGCACCTAACCCAAAAAGTAAGCAGACAGCTGCAGAATGAGTACATAAACAATGTAATATCTAAAGATAACAACAAAAACCTATGGTCATACATTAAGTCTAAGAAAATGGAAACAACCGGCATAGCACCATTAAAAGGAGAAAACAACTTAACGCATAACGATATCCTAAACAAATACTTTGCATCAGCATTCTCAGCCCCAGGAGACAAAGACATATCAATTAATTTAAACCAAGTAGACAATATAGAAGAGATAGAAGTACAGGAAAATGGAGTCCAAAAACTATTAGCAAGCATCAAGCCGAATAAAGCGTCTGGACCTGATGGTATTCCAGCTAGATTACTCAAGGAACTTAGCAAAGAACTAGCACCTGTGTTCAAAATACTTTTTCAGGCATCTCTTAACCAGGGCAGAGTACCAAGGGACTGGAAAGAAGCTAATGTCACACCTCTATTTAAAAAAGGAGAAAAATCTGACCCAGGAAACTACAGACCAGTATCACTTACCAGCATCACATGTAAAATCCTAGAACACATAATATGTAGCAACATCATAAACCACTTAGATAAACATAATGTCCTTACTCCATACCAACATGGCTTTAGGAAACATAGATCATGTGAAACACAGCTAATAGGACTAATTGATGACTTTTCAAAAGGCTTAGATAATAGTGAACAAATAGATGCTATCTTACTAGACTTTTCCAAAGCTTTTGACAAAGTTCACCACCATAGTT
The DNA here is from genome assembly GCA_021533235.1 of Biomphalaria straminea. Classification (NCBI taxonomy): domain Eukaryota; kingdom Metazoa; phylum Mollusca; class Gastropoda; family Planorbidae; genus Biomphalaria; species Biomphalaria straminea. Next base: position 28,815,743 of record JADKLZ010000728.1, read on the forward strand.
TGCTTAAAAAATTAAAATATTTTGGTATTGATGGTCCATTGCATCAGTGGATTAAAGATTTTCTGATAGGAAGAGAACAAACTGTAATAATAGATGGTTCTAAATCAACACCAATAACAGTAAACTCAGGTGTACCACAAGGAACAGTCTTAGGTCCACTACTATTTCTAATTTACATAAACGATTTACCAAATTGCATTAGTTCAGGAACAAAAGTTAGATTATTTGCAGATGATTGCATAATATATAGGACAATAAAAACAACACAAGA
>JADKLZ010000728.1:28816113-28829066 GCA_021533235.1 Biomphalaria straminea
CATTCTTCCATCTCAGGGGCGCTACAGTCCATGGAGGAATTTGACCTGCTTCATTCTTCCATCTCAGGGGCGCTACAGTCCATGAAGGGAACTGGCCTGCTTAAACACATCATTTCATTCACATCTCTCTTGTTGTCTCCATGTCCATGTAAAATCTGACTCTACATCATCCATCATATTCGTGGTCTGCCTCTGACCAGTCTATACATATTCTGCCTATGATCCGTTTAAAAAAAACAACAGTTTCAATTATTTGCCCAGACAATCTTCAGAATTCAATCAAAAATAAAGTCAGAAACTTTCTAAGCCTGTCGCTAATGATGACTTTTGTAAGAGTTTAATTCTATTTGTCCCATTGCTTACATTCTCATGTTTGGGATTCTTAGAAAAAAACACTAAACAAACAAAAGCATTTAAAAACATGTCTAGCTTTGAAATGAAAGGAAATGAGCTATTTTTTAAACGAAATTTCTCGTGAAAGACACTAACAAAAAAAAAAAAAAAAAAAACAACAGCTAGATCTTAATGAAATCTCAAATTCTGGAACACTTCCGGCGGTGTAAAATTGAAGTTTGAGTTCACTAGAGGCGTGACCTTATTGTCACGTGGTTAGATCCTAGAGTTCAACGCGTTAATGAGTTACAACGTGTATTGCATTATAATTTTTAATTTCGCCAGCTTTGAAATTATAACAAAGTAGTACTTACCTATACATTTTACTAGTATTAATTTTGTACAAAGCGTATATTAAATCACTCTGTCTGTATGTCTGTCTGGGTGAATCCATTAAATTTATTTTTCTCCCATTCACATTCTTGGATGAATTTAAAACGTTGCATAATTATTCATTGTCGATGACGAATTAAGAATCAATAAATACATAAAAAACAACCACAACAACAAGTAACCAATAAGTTAATCGATTAGTTTTAATACATAAATTCTGTTTTGTTTAGAAAATAAAGCTCAGGGGAGATCATTCGCTAAAAATTTTAAACTACCAATAGCCTTTTAAAAACCTTATATTTTTTTTCAAAAAAAGTACTTGGCTAGCTCAGTAGTTAGCATGTCGGTTATCATGAAGGCTCGAGACATTGAGTTTGAAATCAGTCTTTAGCCACTTTCAAAAATATCTTATAAGGGAGCATGAAAACCTTCTCCCGATTTGGTTTCAGTAAACGTTAACACTTGTGTGTAAATCTGTAATGATTATCCAATCATGCAATTCTTTTATTTTTCGTTACTGCCACCGCAGTTTCTTCAGAATATGTTCCACATACTATTCTATTTGACTCCTAGACAGGCCAATCTTCTTTTAAATTCTTTTTTTTTTTAAGCATCACCATGACAACTGTCTTAAGTCACTAAGTGTGAAACCAGAACTTGTGTGACAGATACTGACCAGGGACTCTTTCAGTTTATCGCAAGATAAGAGAAAAATAATCAGAAAAAAAAAACAGAGGCAAAAACTAGTTCATTTAATATCTTATCTTATACATTATAGACGTTCATTCCTTTAAAAAATAATATAATTGTTCGTATCCATCTGTTAATCAAATCGTTCTTGTAAATTAGAAACTTAAAACTTATATATATATATATATACCAAACACATATTAGCGAAAAGGCCTTGGCTATGTTTTATCACGCTCACATCGGCAATATTTTACATTTCAATATCACTGCCTGTATAGCAATCTAAGCACTAAGAATAAAAATAAACTCCAGAGAATCCTAAATGCTGCTGGTAAAGTCATTGGCAAAAAACAAACCCCATTAGGGCAGCTGTTTGAGGCAAACATCCTTACAAAATCTAAGATTCTAGAAATAAAAAATCAACCTTTGGGTCAGGATTTTGTTATTTTACCATCACAAAAGAGATACAAGACACCGATAGCAAAGACAAACAGACACAATAACTCTTTTGTTCCTTTGGCAATCAGATCATTAAATAGAACCAATCTAATGTAAACTTTTCATATGTAAATTGTGAGTGAGTCTGGTGTGAATGTACATTTTTTTAAAATAATGTTTTGTTTTGCATAATGCACAAATTGTAAGACAAATTTCCTTACGAACAATAAAGATTATTATTATTATTATTATTATTATATATATATATATATATGGAAACGACTGTTTTATTTTGCATCTATTCTAATTTCTTTATGTTATCTAGACATAACGAAAGGTCTTCAGTAAATTGAGGGGGGCAATTTAATCGATGTACTGAAATGATTTTTTTGCATAGTTATTCCACTTTAACGAAATATTTCTTCGGATAATTGTAATAAATCAAATACTGTATGTGAGAGATATTATTCGTTGAGTCTCCTATGTAACCTTTGTACAGAATACAGAAATATTAATTAGCTATGTAAATTTAAAGAAGATAATAACATACATGTATTTTTACTTTATGTGGGTTGCATTCCTTTATTAGGATTTTCCACTATCTGTAGTAGATAAATCTTGTTATTTAATTGGCCAAGGGATCTTTGAATAAATCTTCTTTGTCATCGCTACATTTATCATTTTATTTCTTGATCTCGCTATCAGTCTTTCTCCTTTCATTTTGTGATCTTTTTCTTGAGGTTCCATGTTATCGCCACCACTATTATCCATATCGCCTTCTTTTCTTTGCCTCTCTTTTTTTAATTGAAGACGTAAGCGTGACAATAGAAAGCCAAGAGAAGATAACTGAGACTCATCGAAACTGTTTAAGCAGTCTAGTCAGTAGCGGCCTTAGGGGGTGGCAGGTGGGGCAACCGCCCCAGGCCCCGCGTCTGAGAGGGGGCCCCGCGATTGGAGATTTCTTGTTACCGTATGCGTGATGTGGTACGATATATATATAATCTTCCTTACGGCTCAGGGCCCCGCATATGACATTCGCCCAGGGCCCCGCGCACTGCTAAGGCCGCCTCTGAGTCTAGTACACATGTATGGACTCACTTGGTGTTCGTCTTTGTACGTATGGGAGGATCATCTTGTAAAGGAAACTGAGCTCTGATACTATATTTGTAGCAGACACACTATCTCAGCCAGTTCGATTACAAAAACGTGAATAGGTTTCTACTTTCAGTATTTTGTCTCTAATTTCCCAACAAAGTTCTAGTCCGTGACTAACATTTCATGGGTTAAGAAGATACTTTCTGAGTCATAACAAGGGTAGATAACTGAAGTTTGAGTTTATTTTTCTTAGAATTTTATTTAGATGTTTCTGATACTCCTTCCCTCCCTCTCTCTAATAGCATATATGTGTATTACTATTTAAGGAATGAGAAACCGCTACCAGATAAGCCATGATTATGAATATAAATTAAGGAAAGTAATGTTACACTAAACTCTAGCTCAGGGGTCGGCAACCTTTTGAGTCGAAAGAGCCAAAAATTACAATTTAAAATTTTTTTAAACAGCCGCAACACCTGTTATATCATAAACTATAAATAGTACTTACTTTTTAATGAAAAAAAAGAGTTTTATTCCTATATAAGTAGTGTTTTTCAACCCCAAAAAATAATTTAGGAAACAACAAAACAGTTAAACCTTTACTAACAACACTAACTTATACTTGAATAACAAACAATTGGATAACTTAATTATACAGGAGCAAGTGCTTTGCACGGTTTCAGAAAGTTTGGATACATTTAGCTCATAGCTTGTTTTTAGTTTCGAACACAACTCTAAATTTTGATTTGTTAGTTGGCTTCTTACTTTACTTTTAATTATATTTATGCAGGATAACGCTTTCTCGCATGAATATGTCGATCTGGTCAGTCTTTCCAAAAAAAAAAAACAACAACTTGAAAACATTAAGCTCGTTTTAAATAAAATCGTTTCAATAGCAACTGATGGGGCCACAAGCATGATAGAAACAAATAAAGGGGCAGCACTCCTACTACAAACTTCTTCACTAGACTGTAGCAATCTGAATTTCTATTCAACTTATCACCTCGCGGCATTCCTTTAAAAGCTCTCCACTTTTGTTACGTACATCATTTCTGGACCTCCAAACTCTTCCAACTTGATTTTCAACTCTATACATTTTCCACCCGACAAAACTTTTTTGATCGATCAATTGCTTTTCTAGAGATCCAGTATCAATTCCAAAATCATCAATGTGGATTTTGTTACTATTTGTGTTGAGAGGATTTACTTGGAATCCTAGAATGGTTGGCTTTGCACTGCTCAAACCTATCAAGAAATTCATCTTATATATATTTTTTTACACCTGTGATGAAGTAATTCATGTCAAAAGTTGCACTTATTTTAACGCGTATTGTAGACATTGAAAATGAAGTACCTTGCCGCTCTGAATATCTTCTGCAAAAATATTTTTTCTTTAAAATAAAACGAATTCTTCTATCAAAATATAGACTGGGTTTTATTTTCTTTGCAGTTGTAGATTCATAAAGTAACTTTCTTGCAACCATTTGTTGTTCTCTAATTCAGGGCGATGAAGTGTATATATTTCATTCAAGCACAAAGAAAAAGGTTTAAACCTTTGGAAAGACATTGCACTTTATTGGGAAGAAACAGTCTCTATTCCCTTTAATAATTATTTTAACTGACTATGGTAGAATACTTTTGACAAGATGCTGTTAACAATCTTGATTACCAGATTCCTTTGTGCAATAAGTAATTGGTGTGTGACAAATGCTTCTTGCTTTGGTTTATAATTCCGTGAAATGTTACAATTTCATGGTTTATTTTGCTCAGAAAAATGGTTGTTGCCCCTTTATTTGTTTCTGTCATGCTTGTGGCCCCATCAGTTGCTATTGAAACGATTTTATTTAAAACGAGCTTAATGTTTTCAAGTTGTTTTTTTTTTTTTTGGAAAGACTGACCATATGGGCAACTTGTGCCGTGTCTTTATATCGCAAGACTCATCTATAGCAAGTGATAAGACGGAAGAAAGTTGAATATCTTTCACCTGCAAATATGTTACATTCAAAGATATGTTAGCTATTCTATCTTGTACTGTTTTAGAAGATAGTTGCAAATCTTTGTTGTTGTTTTTTTTTGTCAATAGACTTCTGGTTTGTTTTGAAATCACGAAACAGTTCTTCAGATCCAAAGAGTCGCATTTTTCACCTGCAAATATGTTACATTTGAAGACATGTTAGCTATTCTAACTGTACTGTTTTAGAAGATAGTGGCAAATCTTTGTTGTTGTTTTTTTTTTGTCTATAGACTTCTGGTTTGTTTTGAAATCACGAAACAGTTCTTCAGATCCAAAGAGCCGCATTTCTCACCTGCAAATATGTTACATTTGAAGACATGTTAGCTATTCTATCTTGTACTGTTTTAGAAGATAGTGGCAAATCTTTGTTGTTGTTTTTTTTTGTCTGAAGATTTCTGGTTTGTTTTGAAATCACGAAACAGTTCTTCAGATGCACGAAGGGAGCAGTCTTTGACGTTTATAAATGGTTTGCCTTTTTATGCAATTTCTAGTCGTACCGCGATATTAGCATTACTTGTACATGACTTCTAACTTTAAGAAGATAATTCGCTTCTAACTCATTTACTTGAAACAACAAACTATAGTCCATTCCCAGCCAAAGCGAGTGCTGAAGATGCCAATTCGTCTTGCGTCGAAAGCGAATTAAAACCTACTTAGAAACATCCGAAACTACAGAGAGTTTCAGATGGGCTGACAACAGTGATAACGCGTGTAATGGGGAAGGGGTGTGGTGAAAAGAGAGTACAAGTGGCTGAGAGATTTTTCGGTGCCTAGTGCAAATTTAACAATTCGAACTTTTCCAATTTTTTATTTCTTTTCTATAAGATAAATAATATTTGCGTATGGAACTAGAGAGCCGCAACTTCACATCCAAAGAGCCGCATGCGGCTCGCGAGCCGCGGGTTGCCGACCCCTGCTCTAGCTCATCGAATGGATAAATAACTAAATACATTGTGAGTCAAATGATAAAATGTTTTATTATCACTTTTATTTTATAGTCGTAATGTCATAGCTCCAGCCGGGGGGGGGGGAGCTTGACCTCTTTATGGGGGCCCCTGCATTTTGTGTAACATGTAATATTTAATGTAAAAAAACACTTACTTATGGGCCCGGGGGATTTTCAAATTCTCCCCCTCCTCCCCCCTAGAATGTCACTGGCTTCAGCTAGTCCAACTAAGCCCTTGTAAGCGTTTTATTTTATCAATGTTCCGTAAGATTTTATTGCCCAAAGTGGCAATGGATATAAGCACTCCACTACCTATAAAATGCTTTGAATAGCACGCTCACTTATAGCCTCTGATAACAAGTCCCAAGTCCTGGCCTTCACGTGGGCGCTCATATTTTGGGGCGCTCCTGTTGATCACGAGCAGGAGAAGGGTTAAAGACGAGTAACTGGCACCTAAAGCAGTAAGTCTCGGACATAAGGGGCTCGTTAGTCATGGCTACCCAAAACGGAGAAGGAAAACTCAAAATTCAAACCTCTATAGCTTATACTGCCCTGCAGCTATACCATAACTCATAACCTAGGACTTAGAGGATCCAAAGGTCAGAAAAAAAAACACAACTAACAAACAGCCAAATTGAACTCAAAATTAAATATTAAAAACAACAACAACAAAAAAAAAAAACAAAGCAAAAAAAAAAAACAAACAAAACCAAAGCTTACCTTTATGGAAAGAACTCTGCCTTTAAAATTATATCTGCCAATTATGTAAAAGTTATTTCCCTTATTCGATATCAAAACAAAATAATCAGTTACTAATAGTTAATTAACTAATTGGATAGTTTTATTTTAATTGATTCATGTTTTATTAGGTGTATTAAATATTTTGAAAGTATCAAATTGATCCAAGAATGCGTGACTTATTAATTTTTTTTTATTGATTCTTGTCTATGTCCATGAATAATTGTGCAAAATTTCAACTTGATCCGATAATGGGTGTCAGAGTAATAACCCATACGCACTTTTTATCAGACGGACAGACAGGCAGACAGACAGATTGAATTAATATACGCTTTGTAAATACAGGAGCCTGCAACCCTTATGCAGCCTGCAGCCAACATCTTAATACCTTGGCAGAGCCTGAGACAGTATCGGCGTACAATCTTCTATAGACGCGCTAAGACAATTATTTCATCAGATGTACTGAACGTCAACGAGACTTGTCTTCGCAGAAGTGACTTACTTTACTTACCTCACTCGAATGAGATTCCAGTGCTTAGCATAGAGAGGTTACGGTCAATATTTTCATTGATTTGTGTTAACCTTTTGATTATTAAAATGTTCAATATTTTATCAGCTTAAGTTAACGTGTAGAAAGGGTCTAATCAATACAGTGAAACATACATAATAATTTAAAAAAAAAATGTTATCGGTTACATATTGATTGCATTACTTAAACATGCAGACCTCTACCTGTTTTATTTCCTTACTATAGCTTTCAAATGCACAAGCCAACATTTATTAACCGTGTTATAAACTACCACACCGCTCACACAATCATATTAAATTAAAGGCCTCTGCCAAGTCTACTTATTCTACGAATGAAATATTCCAGATCAAAAAGTCCCAACAGGACATTGTGAAAGAGACGCTTAGGATATGGAAGGGGAGGACTAGGACACCCAAAGGTATAGGTATGCACAATGAACACAACAGAACTATCCCCCTCCCCTCCACAATAACCAAACGTTAATAACCAAAACTTTCATGTTATCCTAAGCCTTTTATTGTTTTGCTTTAAACCTTTATTTATGGGAATAGTTGTCAATACTAAGGGTCCCTACCTTAATTTTTTTTTACTTCCTAGTCCAGAGGTTGCGTACTCAATGTCCTCTCGTAAACATCCATCACTGCTTTCATTTTCCCTGTCCATATCTACTTAACGATAGTATATTAGCTTTGTTTCACTGTATGAAGCATCCATCCAAATAGGGGAGGGAACTCATTATATTTATATAGATCTAGATCAAGACTTAGAAGAAGTTGTAAGATCTGTGAATAAAATTGTTGTGGAGACTTCACCACAATAGCACAGCTAAAAGGTTGAGGCCAGTTGAGGAAAAAAAATAATACAAAATATACTTCAGAGAATAGACATCTTTTTCTTAGGTTCAGTTCATGAAGGTCAAAAGACGAAGGTCAAGGGCAATCGGTGTACATAGAGGTTCAGTTAATGAAGGTCAAAAGACGAAGGTCAACGGCATTCGGATCAATGGAAAATTAAATTCCGTCGAGAGTTGTACGGGAGATACTTCACGACATTGACTGTATTTTCTCAAGTATTTTACTAAACTGTCTAACATTACGACATTAAGACTCACTAGCATCACTTCATTAATTATTTACTGAGTCATTAAGACTTCCTGTCTAACATTCCGCCACTAAGACTTGTTGTCTAGCATTACGTCATTTGGACTTACTGTCTATAGTTACGCCATTAAGAATTAATATCTAACATCAAGACATGTATTTTATAGTCCTCCCCACCCTGATCCTATCGCCATCCTTCCGCAAGGACTTTTTTTTTTAATCATGCATTCTGTTGTCTGGAAGTCGTGAAGAAAATTGCCTGCCATGCTTCAGCTAACTTTAATTTTGTTGTATTATTCCGCGCTATGGGTTTAGCGTGGAAACGCCTTAAATAGAAGACCTTGACATTTACAGTATGAGACATGTATGACCTCTGCCACTAGTATCTTGGACTATTAAAGTTTTTTGTTTTGTTTGGACTAGGGCCAGGGTCGGCAACCTGAGGCTCGCGAGCCACATGCAGCTCTTTGGATGTGAAGCTGAGGCTTTTTAGTTCCGAAGGCAAATATTATTTATTTTATCGAAAAAAATGTCAATAGTTCTGAATCGTTTAACAAGGATTAGGCACCGATCTGTTTCTCTCAACCACTAGCTTTTCACCACAGCCCTTCCACATTACACGTGTCGTCAGTCCGTCAGAAGCTCTAAAAAAAAAGCGCTATCTGGAATTATTACTAGACCTCTAAAAATGCAATTCAGTTTAAAAAGTAAAGCTTTGTGGAGTGAAAAATTTAAAGAGTTGAAAAGCAAGTTGGAAGAGTTGGAGGTCCAGAAATGTATGTATCTATTGCAACAAAAGCAGATATGAATAAAAATAATTGCTATTTATTGTTGCAAGAAGAAAAGTGTTTTACTCTTTAAAAACTTAAAAATTTTGTAAATTGTAATTTTTGGCTCCTTTGACTCAAAAGGTTGCCGACCCCTGGACTAGGCTACTATATTTCAAAGCATCCACCTACTTATAATTAGTGTAGCTAATAACTGTAATATCTTCTGTCTCACTCTATTACCTCCTTGGTAGTTCATCATAAAGCTTCCTACTAAGCTCTTATAAAGTTTCCTACAAGGCCAATATAAGGCTTGGCGTTTATAAAGCCTCCTGAATGGCCATGGTATTCGCAGGAAGTTTTGCAGGGGGTGCAAGTTGCCACCTATGGCTCATAGTCGTAGCCTCAACTTTTGTATTACAAAGAATATTAAAGAAAAGAATTGGTGCCCTTTCGCCACCTATACGTACGCGATATTAAGTTCACTGTAAATACATGTTCAATGAAATATAAAAAAAAACAACTAACATGTGAACAAACTATTTACTGTACAGGTTGGTCAGTTTATTCGTGCGGCCAGTGCATCCCAACAGTCGATCAAACAAACAATGCAAACGCTGCCAAAACCGTCAATAACTTAACGACTGAATTGCTTCTTGGCGTGATGGACAAGCCGGCCATAGTTTTAACCATAGTTTAACTAAGAAATAATAACTTTCATTTTTGCACAATATGACCTGTTTTTAAACAATATTAATTTGTATATGTTAATGAAATAGTGATCTTTTTGTGTTATATCCTTAGCACATTTCTTAGCATAAAATTTTCTTAAAGCTTTTTTTGTCTATCATTATCACCGCATTTAGAGTTAAGGATTAATCTGGTTATAAGGTCCCCACAGACAATGCTTGTTGTTGGCCTATTGCGTGCAAGGGGTTGAATCTTACTAGATGTAAGCCTACAGGTGTTACGATTAAATATTTTGTAAAATTTGTTAGGCCAATCAATATTCAATGTAAATAGTGACGTAGCAAGATAAAGTAACAAGTCTTTGGACACACTGAAACTAGAAACAAATAACATAAAGTAACAAGTCTTTGGAAACACTGAAACTAGAAACAAATAACATAAAGTAACAAGTCTTTGGAAACACTGAAACTAGAAACAAATAACATTTCTTTTCACACACCGAGACTATACAAATAACAGGGCATAGACACTCTGCCTCTATTGTTGCTTTAACTCTTTCTCTCCGTAATTATTTATCACATTCTGGTTAAATCAACGTTGGTATCGTCAGTTAGGAGAGAAAGAGTTAATGCCTGCCAAGTGTGTGGGAACTGACCAGGCCCAGCTATGCATGTTAGCATGATCAAAATATGGGTCTGTTTTTATGGATGTGCTTGCCAGATTTAAACTTCGGGTAGTCTTTAAAGAGATATTTCAGTTACTACATAAACTGGTGACTTAAAGAAAGAATAAATGTAAGGGTGAAAAATGCTTTTCCGTAAGTTTTAAGTCAAAGAGTGAAAGTCTAAGGCTACCCCCCTTATTGAAATCATTTTGTGGTATCAACTTAAGAACTTAGAACATTAGATTCTGCAGTGTTAACAAGTACACAAAAATATTTTATATCATTTCAAAAAAAACAAACAAAGCTTATTAACACTTCCTTAATTAAGTACGCCAGATACTCAGATACTACACAAATCTGTCTATGTATAGCTTTTTTCGCAATGTATGAAAATGTCCAATAGAGACAGGCCCAAAGCTTCTAATGTTACGTTGAGAGACCAGAAGTCTTATTGATAGTGTGAACAACACAACTCTCAAACACAACTCGGGATATATAAATAATTATAATTATTATAGGTTTTATAATAACGCTACTTTCGAGCTTATAGCATGCTCAGAGCGCTTTGGTCCAATCTCATTTGTGGACCAGTGGGGGGGAGGGGGTATCTGGGAGAAGGTTTTCTGTGCTGCCTTTGGGCGCTCAGTAAACACAACTCTGCCCGAGTCGGGTGTCGAACCTCTAGCCCCCTTCATACGTAGCCAAACCAAGATCTAGCGTACTTAGCCTCTGGACCATGCCTCCCTTGAAATATAAAATGAAGTGTTATCTGATTATTACATTAGTGATGTGAGTGTATGTGAGTGTATGTGAGTGATGTGAGTGTATGTGAGTGTATGTGAGTGATATGAGTGTATGTGAGTGTATGTGAGTGTATGTGAGTGATGTGAGTGATGTGAGTGATGTGAGTGTATGTGAGTGTATGTGAGTGTATGTGAATGATGTGAGTGTATGTGAGTGTATGTGAGTGATGTGAGTGATGTGAATGTATGTGAGTGATGTAAGTGTATGTGAGTGTATGTGAGTGATGTGATTGATGTGAGTGTATGAGATCAAGAGACAAGAAACGGGATACATTTTATAATTTGTAGATTGGCAGCAGACTACTGACTTGCATGCTAAGGGCAACTACAGTAATGAAAATATTACTACACGATTAGAACCATAATAAAAAAAAATATTGTCAGAACCATCTACTGCCAGTATCTCCTCTCGTGCTTGGGCAGCAGCATAGAACATGTACAAAACTTATCGAATGAAAGAGCTCCAAATATACAGTAACATCTCTCAATAAGTGGCAAGTATTTCCCTTATTTCAATACTAAACAAAAATAATTAATCACCAATAATTAATTAATTAATTGTTAATTGTTTTGGTTGACTCATGTTTAGTAAGGTAAACCAAATGATTGTGTACAGTTTCAACTTGATTCGAGAAAGTGAATGGGAGATATAACGTGTACACACTTTGTACCAGACAGAGGGAGTTGATATATGTACAAACAAGAGTTCTTTCCACATGACATTCTATACAGTCACACCATAGACTCTAGTAGGCTGTAACTTATTGTTATAAGGCCATACTATCTTTTAACAAAATCGAATAGGATATTTTTGGGTAGAAAGCCCTTAGGGTTTCCGGAGCTAGTGTGTGTGTGTGTTTGTGTAATGGGTTGGGGGAAGTAGTAGAAGTCTTAAAAAGTACATTATTTTGAAAATCAAAATGAACTCTTCCAGTAAAAAAAAAAGACCTTCAGCCTAATCTTGTTTTTCAAAGTAACTCGTTAGAACCTCTTTCTAAGGGTTTTAGAGTTCTTTCCCCGTGATTAAGTGTGATTCTTGAATGGACCTCATTCACCAATCGTAAACAAACATTTAGCCACGTGATAATATTGATAAAACAAATGAAAAAAAAGAGTATCACGTAACAGCCTTTATGGATTGCATAATTTGTATAGAAGATATATATATATATATATAAAGGTCAAGCCCTCAGGACTCCCTATCTACGTCACATTTTGTGAACACATTCTTACGGTCGAGTTACAAGCACATGGAAACATAAGGACAACAACTAATACCATAAATTATATTATTTATATTCATAACAATTTTTGACTATAAAACCCAAACTCAAGTGCTGATACACATTTTATAATTACAACATACATAACACACCCTTTTCTCTAAATAATCTTAATTCATTTATTTCAATTTTTTAAAACATGATTTAATAATATTGAGTTCTTCCCATTTTTATACTAAAACATTTTTTTTTTACAAAGCTCTGATACCTATTGTAGATACAATATATGCATATTTATTTTCTTAACAAAATAGTATCTTTACTTCAATAATACGGAAATACATAATTACAATGATAAAATTCACTTTTTGGTGGAGGCCTTAATCCATAAAGTACTTCAACACACCTTGCTTGAAGATTTGAACCTTATCTTCTATCACATAGCTAGGCTACATATTTGAACCTTATTTTCTATCACATAGCTAGGCTACATATTTGAACCTTATTTTCTATCACATAGCTAGGCTACA
>JADKLZ010000728.1:28835712-28846824 GCA_021533235.1 Biomphalaria straminea
TTTGTTTATGTTGACGAGGGTGTCACTTGACCGGCACAACGACCAGCCGCCTTTACAAGTACCCAACTATCGATACCCTTTAGAGCTGGGTGGACTCAGAGGCGACCTAAGGATCCCGAGATGAAAAATCCCAGTATTTGCTTGGATTCGAGCCCTTGACCCTCAGTTCGGAAGCCAAGCGCTCTAACTCTCAGCCACGGTGCCTCCATGATAATTAAAACCCTTCTCTTTATCCAAGACCGTACCTTCGATCATCTAATCTTCCGATTATCCGAAAACCTTAGTTCCCTCTGGTCATAAGCCCTTGTCCATTCTATCACCTAAGCCCCCTCTGCTCATTCAAGTTCTACTTTGCAAGACTAGGATAGCCTGATCAATTAAAGGCCACGGATGAATTCATTCAAGCAACAGTTAAACGATTTCTGAGCTCCGCCTGTGGAAACTTTGGCTTCCGGAGAGCTCTGATTAAAAAAAAAATCATAATCTAATTTTTATCCATAATTATTTTACAAATTTAAATATGTGGGAAGCAACCGACCTTTACCTTTCATTTTTGTGTAGAAGATTCTTGTTATAGTTTGGGTTTTTCAATTTTCAATAATTTTGACAATATTTGCTTGTTGAATAGAAAACCAATGTAATGAGAATAACGAAGTATTTGTTTGATTTATGTGTGCGCGTGTTCCTATTTCAAAGTGTGAGTTTGTGAGTGCGTGTTGTCAGTGTGTTGTCAGTGTGCTGTCAGTGTGTTGTCAGTGTGTTGTGTTCTGGTGTTGTTCTGTTCTGCTTGGTACTTGACTCTCAATGTAGCTACTATTTAAACCGCGAGTTCGTTAAACACACAGCAACAGACTAAAACTATAAATAACCAAAGAAATCCACTTGATAACTTTTCACAAGGTTTAATCGTCAAAAGGACACAGTCTATGTCGTACTATAACATATTCCATAATCTATTAACTCCTAGTTCTAATATAGAAAACCCGCCATGTTTATCCTTCTTGTCGCTCTAAGTCTACTGCGTCATTAGTCTGTCTCTCTACGTCACTACTTTTACTGTCGCTAAAACTATACACAAAATATATTTTAACTAAATAAACTAATATAATCTCTAACCCTAACATAACAGTTGTCAGTGTGCTGTCAGTGTGTTGTCGGTGTGTTGTCAGTGTGCTGTCAGTGTGTTGTCAGTGTGTTGTCTGTGTGTTGTCAGTGTGTATATTTGTTGTCAGTGTGTTGTTGGTGTGTTGTCAGTGTGTTGTCAGTGTGTTGTTGGTGTGTTGTCAGTGTGTTGTCAGTGTGTATGTTTGTTGTCAGTGTGTTGTTAGTGTGTGTCAGTGTGTTGTAAATGTGTATATATGTGCTTTTGGCTTATCAAGTAACAAGATTGGCTTTGAATCGACAGGCTTTTAATTAAAACTGTGAATAGAGTTTTTCTCTGGATCATTAGCCAAATAAAAAGTTATATCCGCAGGCAATAGCTAGTTGTTTTTTTTTTAAAATTATCCTAGGGAGATCATTGATTGGGATCCTCGCAGCCTTTAAAAAAAAATCTGTTTGAAATATGAGATCTACTAAATATTGTTTTTGTGGTCCATCTAAAATGCTTATCTTCTTTATCTTTTGTCTATTGTCCAAATTATTAAACTTTTGTCCACAAATGATGCCAAAATAGTGATTTTACTGATCGTCCCACTTCTCTTAGTGTAGTGCAACCTAAATAACTATTTTCCTCTTTTATTATTTTTTTAATCATTTTTCAGTTGGCAGTATTTTAACAACTAAAATATGTTATTAAAATTCTGTCTCTTCTCCATATACTAATATATATCAGACGTTCCTAGGACGTTCCTTCAAAGTAGCAGATTATTAATTACGTCCTTCGAGTATCCATGGGCTAATGTATTCATGCTTGTTTATGAGAAACTTAAATTCTACTCTCAATGGCTTAACAGGTTGAGTCATCATCTTCTTTTTTGAAGAAATATGTGTATTACATAACATAAGAGTCAGACAACAAGTTCTATGCTATAATGACACTTTTTTTGGAAATAACGTGTAATTAGTTTTTACCAGACAGACAGACAGACAGACAGAGTGAGTTAATATAAGTTTTGTAAAAACGTTGTTCTAAAGTTAGAAATCGGGAAATTCCCGTACCTGGCAGCGCAGACGATAGACCGTCGTTCTAAGGGCGCTAATATAATGAGCTCTAAACACAAAGGAGTCATTTTATTTTCAACGACGAACCGTTCCGATCTGACCTGGGATCTAATCCGATCCAATTTTATTTGAACATAAAGTACGAATTGATTAATTTGAAAAAAAATTCTTGTTATAAATAAATAGACGCTTCCGAAGACACAGAAATTTTACAAAGAGAATTAGATGAATTACAGATATGGGAATCAGATTGGAACATGTCTTTCTTCCCAGTTAAATGTCAGTTATTAGGAGTAACAAAAAAAAAACTAAAACAAATTAATTCCACTTATCTTATTCATGGTAAACCAGTAACACAGACTAAAAACGCAAAATACCTAAGTGTTATAATAAATGAAAAACTGTCATGGAATCCCCATATTGATGAGACTATCAAAAAATCAAACAAAGCATAAGGGCTTTTTAAAAGAAATTTCTATGAATCAAATAAGATCATAAAACTAAAATGTTATTTAACC
Source organism: Biomphalaria straminea (assembly GCA_021533235.1). Classification (NCBI taxonomy): domain Eukaryota; kingdom Metazoa; phylum Mollusca; class Gastropoda; family Planorbidae; genus Biomphalaria; species Biomphalaria straminea. The sequence continues at coordinate 28,838,394 of JADKLZ010000728.1, forward strand.
TTGGTTAGGCCTATAATAGAATATGCATCCTCTGTTTGGGACCCCTCAACTCAAGAAAACATTAAGAAACTGGAACAGGCACAAAATAGAGCAGTGAGATTCATAACAAATGAATACTTATATTTGATTAGAGTATCACCTTTAGTAAAATCACTAAATTTAGAAAGCCTTCAGGATAGAAGACTTAAGAGTAAAGTAGTAATTATACACAGAACACTGAACCATAATCTTCAAATTCAAAAACAAAATTTAATAAAATACTCAAAACGACACAGAGATAGAGGCACACTCCTTGTTCCATATGCTAGGACAAATCTGTACAAATGCTCCTTCTTCCCTAGCGCTATTAGAGCACGGAATGCGCTAGCCAGGAAAACCAGTGACTTGGCAGAGTTTAGGTCATTAGTTAATATGCATGACTAAATGCATGACGCTTTGGACGTAATGATCTTCTTTTTTGAAGTAACGTATGTAACATAAGATAACATAAGATTACATAAGCCCAAATAATAATAATAATAATAATAGGCTTGTCTTCGAATCCGAAGATTAGTGAGGAATACAGTGTTTCCCGTGGCTGTGCAGTCCTAGCTGTGACCTACATATTTTGCCACATCCAGTGCAAGCAAAACCATTGTACAAATACAAAATTACATTCTATTAAAAATACCCAGAAAGATATAACTACAGAAATATATTTGTATTACGATTCCTCCTAAAAGCTTGGAAACTCTTCATGAGCTCCAAAAAAGATGGTCAGCACTGGACTGGTATTTCAAAAACGGCTATAACGATTATCCTAGAAAGGTGAAAGCTTATGCATATGTTTGAAAACCAACCTAACAACAAACCCTAAACTTCCTAAATAGTCACAAAGTAAAAGTTCTGGTTTGACTTTTTACAATATAATAATTGTAAAAGTAAATTTGACTTGTGTTTTTTTATTTGGATCACTCCTTCAGCGCGAATTACAACCCGCAGCTGTTTCCTTGAATTCATTGTGCGAACTGTCTTATGTAGACATAGAAGAACTTGATTGTTCAAAGATCACTGGAAGAACTCCTTGCAATATCGAAGCATTACAAGAAATACATTTAATAAGAAATAATAGACCAGCTTCAGATTCATAGAGGAGGGAAGGATTAAACAGAAAAAAAAACACAATATTTTTATTTTTCTGTAACTTGTTTTTATTCCATTTGCAAAACTCTAAATTTTAACGAACATATGTTAACAAGAAATGTCCTACCCTTTTGTTTTTTAAGAAGATATTATATTCCAATCTGTAGAAGAAGCTAGCTAAATAATAATTTTTGTTTTAATTATTCAAAGTAATCTTCTATCTCCTTACATTTTAGTTTCATTCTACGATGCTAAACAAAAGCTTAGGAATTAAGTATAGGGTTTAAATTAAAACAAAGCAAAAAAAAAAAAAACAAAAAAAAAAACAACAATAGTTTATTAATACTTCCGCAATCTGTGTACTGGATACACAAAAATGTTTGCTATTTATGGATTTTATGAAAACCAGTTAATAGTTTATATGATTTGCTTATGAAACCAAAACTTTATCTTTCTTTAATGTCACCAAATATTCTCCAAAACTCTTATCATTTGAAATTCCACTACTCATGCATGTATGCATTCTTTTTTAATAGTGCTATTTGAGCATGTAACAAATTGCCAGAAAAGCCAATGGCTTGCTATAGTCAAATTCTTTAATTAACATGGCCAACACGTCTTTACGCGTAGTAAGTATTTATGTATTGAAGAGAACAGCACACTATTTTTTTCTTGGCAAAGTCTGCAAAAGAGCTTACAGATCAGCAGCAATACTAGGAAAAGTAGAAGTAGTGAACATTTATCTTGTTATTTTATAAAAACGTCTGTAATTTGTAATATAGTCTATGTGCAGGACGGACTTACTACTTTTACTTATCCCTACCCTGACTGGTCCCAGCGCAGTCCTTTTCGCTTAGGGCCCCGCAATTGTTAGGGCCGGCCCTGTCTATGTCAATATCTTTCTCTTCTCAACACATCAACTCAACAGCGTAACACTTTGTACTGATGCACTATAAACCTTATAAGAGATCACAGACATTATCTCCTGCATGACAACAGCAATTATCACAACCATGTACTTTTGCCAGGATACAATCTTACACTCTGTATCCCCACAAACAAATGAATAAAACTATAAATAATTTATTTTTAAAATGTAAAAATCTTTAATCGAAAATATTCTCAAACAAGGAAGATGAAGCAGCAGATAACAACTGTAAAAAAAAATTAATCGAAATTAGATCTTTCGTGGAATGTGGGTGTAAAGTTTTATCTACTTTGGTCTGAACTGGATTAATTATTGGAATGTAACGGATAGAACTGCTCATGCGCAAGTTGACTTGGAAACTTACAAAACAAATAAAGTAACTTGGTTTGGATTAGAAGTCTTTCAAGATTCTAGTAAATCTGATCCATTTTTTTAAATCTACAATATAAAGCTATTATCACAGCTTAAGATTTATTTCCAAAACAAGTTACTTCATTTGCAATAATGCAGGCTATACGAGTGGTAAAGCTCCCGAACCGAAGTCCCGGGTTCGAATCCCGGTGAAGACCTGGATTTTTTATTCCGGGATCTTTGGGCGCCCTTGAGTCCATCCATCTCTAATGGGTACCTGACATTAGTTGGGAAAAGTAATAGCGGTTGGTCGTTGCGCTGGCCAGATGGCACCCTCGTTAACCGTGGACCACAGATCGCAAGGTCTGAAAGGGGAACTTAATAGAATATACGAATGAACATTCAGTTTTGGACTAGCATTAAATTTCAAATGTTTCTTTAGCTTCAGGGTGATTTTTAATTTTCACTTTTTCATCTTCTGTTTTTTTTTAATTATTTGTTCGCAGCATCAAGCAACTGACCTCAGCGAATAACCTTAGAGATACTCTGAGCAGCATCAAGCAACTGACCTCAGTGAATAACCTTAGAGATACTCTGAGCAGAACAGGTGATAGCAATGCTCTAAGCGATTTTTCCCCGCCCTCCCAAAAAGAGATTTCCTCCGTGAGACAGAATGACCACAGCATGTGGCAACTAGGTCAGAATCCAAATGACCACGTTAGAATGGAAGCCATGTTTAAACCTTAATCACAGCTGCAGCCATGTCTAAACTCATGCTGACCCGAACGGGGACAACTGTTCTCAAAGCCAGGAGGCGGTACAGCAGATACAGGCGCCCTCGGAGGCAGTCAGCGCCCACCGTTCTGCAGAGGACTCACTATTACTGCAATGGCTTCTCTCCAGGTGAGACTTTGTTTTTCTGTACCCTTTAAATAGAAACACAGACACAGACCTGCTTGTAAAAAAATACACTTAGTTTCAGAATCTCATTATTCTGTACGTTCTATACTGCAAGTAGTGCGGTGTGTCTGAGAGGTAGGTCCCTTAGCTTGCGAAACAAAGATCTCTAGTTCGAATCCCGGTCAATAGGTCTATAGCGCAGATGATGTAAAGGTCATCTGTTTTTGTGGATCACGGTTAACGAGGATATCATGTGAACAGTATTACGACCAAACGATTTTACTTTCCCCAACTAATATCAGGTACCCATTAGAGCTACATGGACTCGGAGGCACCCGAAGATACTGAAATTAAAATTCCCAGTCTTCACCAGGATTCGAAGTTTCGAACCTGGGTCATCTGTTTCTGTGGCCTACGTTTAACGAGGATATCATGTGAACAGTATTACGACCAAACGATTTTATTTTCCCCAACTAATATCAGGTACCCATTAGAGCTTAATGTCTTCACCAGGATTCGAACCTGGGACCTCGGTTCGGAAGCCATGCTTTACGGCTCAGCCACTGCGCCTTCCGGTGAAGAATGGTATTGTGAATTTTTTAGATCTTAGCACGCTTCTGATTCAACCCAACACTCAAGGGTGCTTGGCAATAGTTGTGGAAAATTGTTCGTTGTGCTGGCCACACGAGACCCTCGTTAACGTTTGTTCAGAGAAACAGATGAACTTAATCTGTAAAACAAATCGCAAGATGTGAAAAGTATACTTTATTACTTATTTTGTTATTATGTAACATTGTAGATCGTTAATGTGTTGTCTTTATGTCTGCAGGTCAGTCACCAACTGGAGTCTCACACATCCCAGACTTTGCTCGAATGAGGGCTGACCTCTGGCGAGCTAGGTCTGACCCAATTCAGTGCCGATGCGACTCATTGAAAGCCAACTCGGACTACCTTCGGGCTACCTCGGATATGCTTCGACTCAAATCGGAAGCTCTTCGTTCCAAGTCGGAGCAGATATGCAGGAAGCGTCGAAGAGACTCGGAAGACCCGAAGACTCTGTTACAACAATCCGAAGAGCTCAGGACTAAAGCAGATCAACTTCGGAGGGAGTCCGACGCATTAAGGATTCAAATAGAGCACCTCAGGCGAGAGTCGGAGACCGCTTTCGTGTTCCCTGATTTTACATCGATCAGAAATAACAACCTGGTTCACCTTCGCTCATCAAGTCCTTCCAATACGTTATTATTACCCGCCTCAATACCGGAAGTGGATAGTACGCAGGAGCCGGGAATGTCCGCAATCAATGTGAGTACCAGACTTTTAATGACTTGGTTAATTACACTAGATCTAGTTTGGTGATCACGGGCTCGTTAAGTTGGGACGGTGTCTGAAGTTTCAAAATGGGGAGATTGAAATAAAACAAGATTTGTTCATATGTTGGTAGTTAGGTATTTATATTCTCACTTTATAGTGTTGTAATCAGCCGTGTAGTTATGTCCCTTATTATGGTTATAATTGCGTAGTTATATTCATTATGTTGGTAGTTATCTTTATGTTTATGTTAAAAAGTTTCGAGCAAATAACTGTTGCAGCCTGAACTTAACTACCCGGGTTATCGTTTAGTTCTTGTATAGAGAATATTTAAACATTCCAGTATGAGAATATGAATCCTTCCATCCCCTCCATTGGCGTAGTGAAGGGTTGTAAAGTTATGAGTCAAATGTATCTAACTTTCTAAGACCATGCGAAGCCAATGGATGTATTGTATTTGTTTGATTGTTTGTTACATAATGTTTAAGAAACAGTTTAGTTGTTTCCGAAATAAAAAATATTTAGCTTATAACGCCATATGAGATATTAGATAATCTTTTTTTTATTTCAAAAACAACTAAAGGAGTTAAGTAAAACTTATATAACAAACAATTAAATTGATAAATTCAATGGGAACGTTGGCTTCGCATGGTTTTAGAAAGTTAGGCTCATAACTTGTTTTTGGTTTCAAAAACGACTCTAAACTTTCAATTGTTAGTTGGCTTTTTACTTTGCATTTAATTATATTCATGAAAAAAAAACGCTTTCTCGAACGAATATGTCGATCTGAAGAGTCAGCAATCCAAATGCTCTCACTGTAGCAATCTGGAAGATTATTCCATGCGCCGAATCAACTCGCGGCATTTCTTTGAAAACTGTCCACTTTTGTTGCGTTACGTTCATACATTTCTGGAGCTCTAATTTTTCTAACTTGATTTTTTAACTCTGTAAATTTTCCATTCCATAAAGCTAGAAATTCTGTATCAATTCCAAATGGATCAAAGTGGATTTCGTAAGTTTGTGTTTAGAGGATTTACTAGGAATGGTAAAATGGTTTTGTTGGTTTTGAACTGATCAAATCTGTCAAAAAAAATTATTTTTGATTTTTTAAACTGTGCTCAAGTAATTCGTGTCAACAGTAGCTCTGATTTTATTGCAATACTGCTTTGACATGGAAAATGAAGTGACTTAACTCTCAATATCTTCTGCGAAAAGAATTAATTTTTCTTCAAAAAAAAAAAAAAATTCTTCTACCAAAACATAGGATGGGTTTCCCTTTGCTTGCAGTTTTAGTTTCAGCTCATTTAATTTCTCTTTTATATCAACCATAAAATAAAATGTTTGCAAATATTTGTCGTTTTCTAATACAAGGAGATTAATGCCTTTATCATTTAGGAATGTATTTAATTCATTCAAGCACAAAGGAAAACGTGTCAACACCTTACCTTTGGCAAGCTATCGCACTTTATTGAAGAAGGAGTTCAGAATACCGAGTCTCCATTTTGTGTAAGAATTCTTTAATTTGACGATGGTAGATTGCTTTGGAAAAGATGCGAATCGTTTTGGGTACATAGTGCTTTTTGGGTGTATTATTCAGTGAAACGTAAAGGTTACCCTTTATTTTTTCCAGTCATATTTCTGGCTCCATCAGTTGCTATTGAAATGATTTTATTTAAATTGATCTTCAATTTCAATGTATTACTGTACGATAAATGCTATATCATTCCCTCCAGTTTGTCCTGAAGTAGCAATCCTATATGTTATTCTTTTAGACCATAAGAAGACATATAGCTGACTAAATGAGAAACTTTTTTCAAGTTTTTTAGCGGCCCCCGAAAGGGGAAAAGACGCTATTAGTTTTGTGTGGCCTGTCTGTCCGTCTGTCTGTCTGTCTGTCTGTCTGTCTGTCTGTCTGTCTGTCTGTCTGTCTGTCTGTCTGTCTGTCTGTCTGTCCGTCTGTCCGTCCGTCCCGTTTAGTGCTCAGAAAGTAGAAGAGAAAATGAAAATCTGACATCACGATAATATAGAGCATTCAAAGTTCTGATGCAACGGCTACTTTTTTTTTTCTAAAAGCTCAAAATCTAATTTTTAAAAATATTTTATGCAAACAGTATTTAAAGAGAAAAAACCTAATTAGTATGCAATATAAATGAAACCTACTTTAAGACAATTAATAATGTAATATACTGCATAGGTTTTCACATTTTTTTTTGTTCCAACATACGAGTAACATACCAGTATTTACTCGTAAAGTAATCAACTCATAAAACTATAAAAATAATAATACTATTGTAATTCATTGTTTTTATGGAATAGATGATATGTCCAAATTGTCTGGCGATTGTTTTATTCTTGTAATCACCCTTGGGACAGATCCTAGTTCTCTAAGCGTTGTCCTTGTACGTACGTTAGTTCAAAAGTAAAAGAGTTCTTTTCTCTTAGATCACGTGTACAAAGGAACGTAACCAGGGAAAAAAACAATTTAGTCTTGTAGAGGTGTTACTTCTCGTCAAGAAAAAAAACAGTTCTTGGGTAATTTTCTGTTAAAAGGGTCCTTACACGTTTACGTGCTCACATAAACATTAATTACTATATTACTTAATAACAAATTTAATGTCACGGTGAAGTAAAAAAAAAAAAGAACAGAGCTGGGGTTTAGTAGGTTTATGAAGTACATTAATTTAAACACTTTTAAAAACTGATATTATCTATTCTATATTCAATTGTTTTCCTAAATATTAAGTCTAACTTATTGGGATGTACAGATATATTATCATGAACAACTTTAGTTATACTGCGCCAAACTAGACTTCTGTATTCTGAAACTATTATTAAATTAAATATATGAGTATTTTTACATTTTATAGGTAACTTGTTAAGAACAATAGCTAAGTTAAGATTAACATTACATTTACAATTTGCATTCAAAAGGTCTCTCATAGTACTTCTGACATTCTCGAACATTTTACATTGTAAGAACAAATGATTTTCATTGTCCCCATTCTCTGCATGACATAAGGCACATGTGTGTACATTTCTCTTCTTAAATTTAATTGGGGTCATATTGTAAGTTAGCCTGTAGGCCACCTCCTTCGCTTTGGGTGTTATGTTTTTGTTGTGTAAGTGCGTGAATGTGTCTGTATATGTGTTGACTGTTATTCCTAGTTCTCTCCCCCACTTTATTCTGATTTTTAAGAACCATGTTTGTTTATGCTATTGCATTGTATCCTTAACCTATCTATGTTACATATTTTCTATATCTACATTTAACGAAACTTAGAAAGAAATTTGGTTATATATCATACTGTCAAACATTATAAGCAAAACACGTACACCACAGTTATATATCACGAAACTAAGAACTGAAATATTACCACCCCACAACACTAACGTCAGAATGAAGACTTTTCAAAAATGAAGCAGAACTCCCCAAATTCTGACTCTAACAGACGGAATTGTCACCTTGGTGAGGAGGGAGTAGTGTCCCTGGTCTCAAGGGAGACAATGAAAAATTGTCAAAAAGGGAGAGCCAAAAATTTTAAATGACACCAATCTACAAACATATCAAAAGTATGAGAAAGTATGTTCGTGATATTCATCCCTTTATTCAAGTAGTATAATCTACAAACATATTGTTATCACTGGTGAAAAGATCCTTAAACTGTTTCTTGTACATCTGTTGCTTATTACTTGTTACTTATATGCATTTATTCTATTGACATGTTTTCCATTTAAATATATGTATTTATATTGTTATTAACAGTACCAAATAATGTAAGCTTACTTATAGAAATAGAAATTTGTTTTTAAAAAAAAAAA